>VDFB02000015.1:437067182-437179884 GCA_007258455.2 Sequoia sempervirens
TCTAGTATTTAGTCTAGCAACAAAGCTTGACTTAGGATTCACAATAGGAATTGAAGTAATCTTCTAGTTAGAAGTCACCAAAAGCTCATAACTAGTAAGACAAGTAGAAGGGGCACACCGAGCAGAATTAGAATGAATCGAAGCAAAATTCTCCAAAATGGCTTGACGTACCTTGATAAAAAAGACTATCAACCTTGAACCTAGACTCTTGAAAGATCCTGTTATTTATTTCTTTCCATAATCCCCAAGCAATATGTGGAGCCATAAGATCCCACAACCACCAAAAAATAGGGGAGGAAGAAGGGAAAGTCCATTGATAAAAAAAATTATTAAGAGAATCTAGAAAAACCCAACCAATATCCTAGAGTATGAGAAACTTACTCCAAAGAGAAAAAGAATAACCACACTCAAGGAGAATATGGAAAACATTCTCACCATCAACTTTAGAAAGAACACATCTATTAGGAATTGCAAACCCCCTCTTACAAAGGTTGTCTTGGATTAGAACCTTACCTTTCATAAGCAACCATAAGAAAACATTCACTTTGGGAATCAACTTTTTATTCCACAACCTCCCCTAGAAAGGAAAAGATGCAAGTGCTTCCAAAGAAATTATGAGAGTAGAATCCACAAAAACATTTCCACTAGAACAAGGGGCCCAAATGACTCTATCTGGTCTAGGGAAAGAGGGGATTTGAACCTTACATAAGAAATCCTTCAGAACCTTCAAAGATGGGTCCCACACCTCAAAATTCTTCCACTCCCCATCTAAAAAATAATCAGCCACATTGGCCCCAAATAACTATTTACACAAGGGGACAGTAGGGGAAACCCAAGGAAGAAAAATAAGAGGGTAGACCCCACACCAAACATCTTCCCAGAAAATAATACTAGTACCATCACCCAACAACCATTTAACACCTCTAGCAATCAAGTCCCTGCACAACATAATATTCCTCCAAAAACACAAACCAAAGGGAATCTCCTCTAAAGATAGCATGTTCCAAGGTCTCTCCACACCATACAAATACTTATTACCCACCAAAGGGGCCCACCCAACATCCCCATTTAGGAGCATCCAAACATTTTTTTGACAAAAGATCCTTATTAAAAGATTTTAGATTTCTAATACCCAGACCTCCCCATTTCTTTGGTCTACACACCGACTCCCAAGCCACAAGGGGAATTATGTCTTTGGTCTCAACCCCTGACCAAAGGAACCTTCTCACAATATGTTCCATTTTATCTTCAAAATTTATAGGAACCCTAAAGAGACCCATAGCATACAGGGGCAGCTTTTGGAGAGTGGACAAAATAAGCTAAATTTTACCTACCTGATTGAGGAGCCCACCTTTCCAAGCCGCTAACTTCCTATTGAATTTATCGAGTAGACCCAACCAAAATGAATCTAGAATCTTAGAGATACACAAAGGGAGCCCTAGATAAGAAGATGGGAACCCACCTCTATTGCAAGATATGATTCTAGCAAGCTTAAGCTACCAAGCTTCAGGAGTGTTGAGGAAGAAAATTTAACTCTTAGGAAGGTTGATCCTTTGACCAGAAGCCCTCTCGTAGTCAGCCAACAACCACTTAATAGCTCTAACTTCCTTAACAGAAGAAATAGCCATCATAATAGTATCATCAATGAATTGTTTGTGAGTAATCAGAAAACATCTAGACGAAGGTGAAAGACCCTTCAGAACCCCGACCTTAAGCACCTTCTAGATATTTCGACCCAAAGCCTCTGCCATCAGGATGAAAAGAAGTGGCGAGATAGGGTCTCCCTGCCTCAACCCACATGAACTCCAAAAGAAAGGAGAAGGAGAGCCATTCACCAAGACAACAAACTAGAGAGAAGAAATGAGTTGCTCAACAAGTTGGAGGAATTTCTTGTAGAAACCAAACCGGTCCAAGACATTCAAAAGGAATCTCCAGCTCACTTTGTCATAAGCTTTGAGTAGGTCCAACTTTAGAAAGAAACCTGGCTTTTTAGATACATTAATGGAATGAGCAAGATTATGAACCGTAATGATAGAATCAAGGATTTGAAGACCCCTAACAAAACCACTCTGGTGCTTAGAAATTAGATTCGGCAAGCATTTTTGCAATCTAGTAGCAATTACTTTCAAAAAAAAATTATAAATAGGATTACAGAGGCTGATCGACCAAAACTCACCAAAACTCTTTGCATCAGTAGATTTTGGAATCAAAATAATGAAATTCGTATTGAGCTCTTTGAGGAGACTTCTTGAGCCAAATAACTCCTTAGTAGCATTAATCACAGCCTCAAAGACAATCTCCCAACATGACTGGAAGAACAGAAAAGGAAAGTTGTCAGGGCCAGGGGCTTTGTTACCTTCAAAAGAGAAAACTGCTTCTTTGACTTTTGAGGCCAAAGGAATAGCCATCAGCTCCTTATTCAAATTCTCCATCACAAATTTCATAATAACTTCCAAAGAGTCATCCACACTCCTTTGATCCTAGACTAGATCATCCATCAGGAGTTGTCCAAAGAACCTAGTAGCTGCTCTTCTAATAGCCTCCCCGTCTTCCAACAACAACCCATCAACTCTAATTGAGGAAATTCTATTTGATGACTTATGCCTAAGAGTATTGAGATGAAAGAACTTAGAATTATGGTACCCAAAATTCAACCAAATAGCTCGAGACCTTTGCCTCCAGAATTCCTCCTCCTTGGTAACGATATCATGCAGTTGCACAAGAAGACTATCTTCCAGTAATTGTAGATCCTTTGATAAACCCTTCGATTGGATGACATGTTGAACATCATCCAACTTCTTAAGAATAGAACTTTTAGAATAAAAAATGTGACCAAATGACTCTTTGTTCCATTTTATGAGATTCCTCTTAACAAAATTCAGCTTCTTGGAAACTCTGAACATTGCACAACCATCAATGTTAACTTGCCACCATTTTCTAATGCAATCCATAAAATGAGGATCTCTTAACCACATGGCTTCAAACCTGAAAGGAAATATCTTCTTACTCCCAAGCCTATCAGCAAAAAAAGAGATAGGGAAGTGATCCAACCCACAGCTCGTAATAGAAGACAAGGAATAAGCAAATTCCACAAACTAGGAAGTAGAGGTTAAAGCTCTATCTAATCTAACTTGAATATTATCCATACCAACACGCTGATTGGACCAAGTAAAGCTATCTCCTAAAAACTTAACATCAACAAGATCATTGTCATCAATAAACATTCTTAAATCAAACCTGCTCTTAGGATTGGATTGAGACCCTCCCACTTTCTCATTATCATACAGAGGAGTATTAAAATCTCCCATTACAAGCTAAGGGATATCCAAAAATCTCATCCTAAGACTCCCAAGATGATCCCAAAGCCTTTTCCTAGTTCTCTTAAGGTTAGGAGAATACACATTAGAAATAACCCAAGAATAAGAATCCCTGAGCCAAAAAAACTTAGTCTCAACATGGTTGCAACCATTAGTGATCAAGACACCTCTTAACAACTTAGCATTCCAAAAATTTGCCACACCACCTAAAGATCTTCAGAGCTAACTCCATGAAACCCACAATATTTATAGAAGAGATTCTTCAAAGCTTCCAACTTATCAATCTGCATTTTTATCTCTTGGATCAACAAGATATCTAGTTTATGGTCCCAGACAAGATCTTCAGGAGGTCTTGTTTATGCAATTTATTCAACCCCCTAATATTCCATGAAATGATCTTCATTTGCAAGAAGAGGGGATGCTCTTAGAGAAAAAATCAAAGAGGTTTTTCTCGACCTCCTCAACAATATCCTGCTTGCACTCCCTCTCCCTACTCTTTTGCAAGGTAGGTATTCCCTAGCCCCTTGACTCAAACCTACAATCCAATTTCTACCTTCTCATGAGGATGACAGGGGGAGAAGAATATTTCTTCTTTTGACCACACACCTAGGTAAAATCATCTTCATCTTTTCTCACAGTATCAGCCACAGCCAGAGCACCATCACCAACCACTGGCTCCGAACCAATAGGAAGAGGAGATGGCAGAACAACATCCTGCTCCAACATTGAACTTTTTGGAGAGCATACAATCTCTGAGACATGATCCACATCTTGAGTTAAAGAGCGATCAATAGCCTCTACCACGGGGATCTCGGGATCCTTTCCACCCTCAATAGGAGGAACTAGATGATTTTTAATATTCCCCTCACCCTCCATACCATTTCCAGCATCATATTCACCTTTTTTCTCTTTAGGTTCCTTTATCTTCCAAACCTTTGTCTGCTTAACATCCTTAGGTGGGACACCAGACATAGGGAAATCCTTAGCCCAATGCCCTATCTTCTTACATTTGAAGCAAACAAAAGGAAGATTTAAAAAAATATATATATTGCTTCCATGACCCCACCTTGGATTTCAAAAATAACTCAGGATGCACATCATCTTGTTCAATCATGACACAAAATTTGGCTGCAACTAACCTCTTCCTGGAGCGAGTGGCCTCATCAATAGAGACAATCCTTTGAAAAGAATTTGCTACCGCCTTGAAGACTTCTTCATCCCAATATTCCAATAGAAAATTCACAAGTTTAACCCACACAGGAGCGTAATTAGAAAGAAATTTGGACAAATCCATTCCAAGTTCCGAAGGACGAAGAACCATAAAGAGATGCCCAAATGACCAAGGCCCTTTCACAAACAAATTTCTCATGTATTCATCACAAGAGAAGGAAAAGGAAAAGAAACCATTAGCCATGGTTTCAACTTCCACCTAACCTCTTAAATCCCACTTCTTACACACCCAAGTATGAACCTCCTCAATATTAGGTCGAGGACCTAAAACCTTGCCAACCAAGGATAAATCCATTTTAGCAATATTCTTGTCAACAAGAGAATTTGGGACAAAGAATGAAAAAACACCTTCCTCATTAGATGGAGACACTGACTCAGAAGCAATTCCTTTTCCTTTAAGCTTAGAGGAAAAAATTTCAAACCATTTTTGACCTAGCAAGGAAGAGTTCCCTTCCATCTAATTTTCTTCCACTAGAGAAAACTCAATCTAGGGAATACTTGGGTTAGCAACATAATATTCCCTTAATGGGACCCACTCCTCAAAACCAACATTTTCTTTATCCCCTTAGATCTTAGGAATTGAATCCAATGATGGACAGCCATCACAAGACACCTTGAGTGTCTCACCTGCACACTTCTCCTCTGAACACGCATCTTTGACCACATCCTCACCACATGACCCGTTCTTCCCAAATTCGCCACCAAGGATCAAAAGCTTATCCCCACCACACAATATTGCCTTGCCATCTGCAGATTTAGAAAAGCCCAAATTCGTATCCTGCCTGAACTTCCATGCTCCATGAATCCCAGGGCTTGAGTTCAAATTCAAATCACTGAAGCCCACCAATGAACTAGACCTATATCTGAAGAATACCACACCAACGGTTGCCATGTCAATGAACTGCTTGTTATTCATGACATACCTTAAAATTTGTTTCAAGAAGGGTTTTGAATCATTTTCAATATTTTATGGTATGTAATTTTTTCTCTACTACGTAGTGTTATGTCAATTCTTTGTTCATTATTTTTGTTCATAGTTTGGGTTTTTTGTTTAGTTTTATTATTTAAGGTTCTTAGAACTTTGTTTCAAGTTTATTAGAAAATAAAATTAGCTTTTGAGTGCTATAACTTTGATACATTAGATTCCATGGCATTTGGATCACAATTTTATACTAGGGTTCAAAGTCGACACCTTTTGGTTCTTAGTTCCTACCTTGTTCTGGCCCCTAATTACATATGTATCACCAAAGCAGAGCCCAAAATTTTTAAATCTAAATATAGCTCCCCATGAGAACTTGGGACCAAGTCCTAATTCCCAAGAATCACCCACCCTCTTGTCTCTACTACTCAAGTGAAATTATTCTTTAAGATTCATGAGTCATAGACCTTGACATGGATTATAACTATTTGGTTATTACTCCTTACTTCTATCCACAACCTAGAATGAAATATTTTAGTGTATAGACTTCATATTTTAAATGAATGGTTCTCTTCCTAATCCATGACTCACCATGCCATAGAAAACCTTATATCTCATGAGGTTCAAACCTCAAAATGGATATACAACCTTTGATCATAGTTCTCAAATATCATTTGACCCTTATACTTATGTCATTCAAGAACTCATTTAATAGGTGACGTTTGGACTATAATATGGACATGGATATTTTGGTTCCAATTCCAAATTTCTCTTCACAATCCAAGATCCACCAAACCTAAGAACCCTTAATGGTTCATATGTAATGTAAATTAACCTTATGTAGTTGAATTTCACACCCATTTCTACATCTTCTTGATTGTGTACTCTAGATTATTGAATCAAAGTAATATATTGCCTTATTGTGTAAATTTTGACTATCTTTGTGAGATTTTGACTAGATTTCAAAGATCAGGGCTCTAAGGAGTCTCTAGAGTTCATCTTCTTATACATACATAAGTCATTCCATTATTTTTAGGAAATCATCACTTACTTTGTATTTACATTTTGTGTTTTCCACCCTATTAGCTTAATATCATTTATTTACCAAGATTAGTTAACTTTGTGTTCATTGTTTTGTTAATAGTTATATTTTTTATTTAAACATCATTATAGGGTTTAGATTTACTTTTATGTTAGAGATTCTCATTTTGAGGGTATTATTAGGGTGGATTTTGAACTTGTTACTTACTTTTTTCCTAAAATATTGTGATTTGTGAATCCAATGATTGAGGTGTTGAGTTGCAAAAATGGATGTAGGAGATACCCCATTGGCATGATGGTTAGGAATATTCTATCTCGAGAGGACATGTAGGGATGAAAGATATAGATGGACAATCAAAATGAAAAGAATGATTGTTAATGAGAAGAAATGTATGATGATGAATGTTGTGAATCTTGCATAAAATATTAATTTTTTGAGCAACATGATTTATTATAGAACATAATATTTGCACCATGATATGGAATATCATGATGGCACTATTTTTGTGTGTTGTACAAGAAAAAACCCAAGTAGGTATATGACATGATACACTATGATATGGAAGACCATGATGACATAATTGTCATGAATTTATCCAAGGACTAACTAATAATTGCAAGAAAAATAATAAGCACACAAATGAAAGAAAAATAAGACAAGAAAACACTTAATAAAAATAATGAGAACAAACATAAACTAGAAAGAAAAGAAAAAAAAAATCAAGTCAAAATCCATGATTAGCTTAAACCCCAAGATTTGATGATTGATTTGCTCCAAACAATGTTGTTTACAAGGAGATTAGATTGGGAAGAATATGTTTTGATAGATTTGTAATGACGTGTTTAACATGAATAGGGAGTTTAACTAAACCAAGGACATTCTTGTACTTTTTTGTTTTGTGATTACTTTTTGGGTAAATATATTTTACAATTTTTATTTTTATTTTGGATTTTAAACTTTTTATTTTAATTTTTAATGTTTTTATTTTTAATTTTCTAATATTTTTGGATTTGGAATCTTCTACTATTTTTGGTTTTGTAATTTTTAAATATTTTTGGCATTTGGAAATTTTTACATTTTTTTGGCTTTTTAAAGCTTTAATATTTTTTAAAGCAATGCATTCTAAAGAGGATTTGATATACCAAGATTTATTCAAAATAAGTTTTAAGATACATTTCATGCTTAAGTCAAGGTCAAAATCAAGAAGATGAGATAGATTGAAAGGACTATGCAAGAATATTGGTGGCTTCAATGGAGAAGGGTTTTCCCTAAAGTGCAAGGTACTTGGAGATAACAAACTACACTTGATGCCAGAAACTATTTTTCATCATGGTACTTTCCCAAGGCACCATAATGGTTTTCACCTATGGATGAATTTTTTATCTTTACTATTTATTTTAATTTGGTAACATCAAATCCTTTAGAAATTTAATCATTTGATGTGATTGATATTCATAGGTCTATCAAGCTCTCATCCATCTTGTGTGGCCAAATTATATGCTCCTAATCCAAATTTGGTAATGATGGTATAAGGACCTAGCCAATTATACTCAAGAATGTCTTTCTTTCCATGATCCTAACTAGGTCTTCTTTGATTTTCTTTAAGGATTAGATCACCAAATTCAAACTCTTTGGATTTTATATGTATATTGTAGCTTCTTTGTAACATCTTTTGATATGATTTGAAATGATCAAGCATGTTGAACCATTCTTCATCATGCAATTCCAACTCATGAAGATGTACAACTTGGTATTCCTCATCATCGATAAAATCCTACAAGGATATAATTAGACAAGATGGTTCAATCTTGATGGATAAGATGTATTTAGCTCCAAAGAAGAGGGAATAAGGTGTGGACCCAATAGGTGTACGAATATTGGTAGATAGAGTTGAAGATTCAAATCTTGACCAGTGTCATTGAAAATATTCTTAAGGATTTTAATGATTATTTAATTAGAAGACTTGGATTCACCATTACCTTGAGGGTAATAGGGCATTGAACACTTACGTTTGATATGAAACTAGTCACATAGAGATTTGACTTTATTATTTTTTAATAATTTACCATTGATAGTGACAAGTACAAAAGGGATATTATAATGCCAAATGAGGTGATTAAGGATGAACTTGGATATTTTCTTACCAGTTGTGTATGTGAAGGGAATGGGTCTACCCATTTGGTAAAATATTTAGTAAGTGTATGATATATTTGTGGCCATGAAATGAAGAATGATTTATCTTCATAATTAGATAGAGTCCCCAAGTAGAGAAGGGCCATGGAATTTTTTTTACTACAATGCTTGAGAGGGTGCATGAATGAGGTCTCCATATTCTTGACATGTTATACATCTTCTAATATACTAACAAGTTCTTCTCTTTGCGATAAGCCAATAATATCCTATTATTTGATGCAGGAGCATCCACAGTTGACTTGCAATCTTGCATCAACCAAAAAAATATTTATTCTTAATTTTTTATTTATTTATTTCTTTAAATATTTTAGGTGAATAATTTTTTGTAAAAGGCCTAAAATATTTGTATGCATTTCTAAAAGTTTGAAAAGCTATGGTAAAGAAGTTGAATATAAAATCTATAATCTTGTTGCTGATTTTTGCACATTAGTTATTGTCCTTGTTGAAGTGTTTAATTTTATATTTGAAGGGAGTGCATCCCTTCTTCATCATTATTAGTATCTTCTTAGCTAGGACCATATCACTAATGTTTTTTCCATTTATTCCATCATGAACTTATTTGAACTCTCAGTTAGATTATTCTAAATTTAAACATATTAATAAGATACCATCATAGCCCCTATCATATAGGGTGTTGCCAATAAGGTTGAATTAGGATGAACATTGGATCAAGGATTTATGTTGGTTATGTGAGAGAGAAATAGGTATGATGTTTTTATGAAGGTAGGTGTAAATATCATGATACAAAGAAGAATTAGGACCCAAAAATGTCATTTATGATTTTGAGAGATCAAATGTTAGGCTCAGTAATTGTTCATCCAAAACTAAAATTTTTGGGCATCCCATTGCATCTCAAGAAAAGAACCAATGGTAGCCATAAAAAATTTGATTAGGGTTTAGGGTTTAAGAACCAATGGTAGCTATAAGTAATGCTATTAAGGTAATATTCTTAAAATACTCTATCAATATGTCAAACATTATTTTATAAGGGGCTATTTTTTCATCTTTAACCTAATACTCATTATTGGCGTGTTTGATTATGAGCTAAGAGTCGCCATAGAATAAGAAATGATGTATATTTCATTAGATTACTATTTTGAGGCCTAATATGAATTCTTCATATTCAATAATGTTATTTGTGCAAGTAAAACCAATATATAATGTTGTAGAGGTTAGGTCACCTTATTACACGAGGAATAAATTTTTTCCCCCTTAGCCATGAGTGGTGAAAGAAGCATCAAAATAAAATTTTCAATTGAGTGAATTTTCAAGAAATAGAATGAACTCAATGCTCAAAGTTTGATTATCTCATAGTGATGCTTCAACAAGATGAACTACAAAGACTTGTCCCTTTAGATCTTTCTAATTTACATACTTGGTGTCAAAATCACTAAGCAACATAGCCCATTTTTCTATTCTACATGTGAGAGATGATCGTGATAGAAGATACTTTAAAGGATCATATTTTGTAGTAATTTGGATATTTTTGTTGAGCATATAGTGTTGTGACATCTAGAAGTAAAAACTACATCTAGACATGCCCTTTCAATTTGGGTGTAATTGAGTTCATATGCTACTAAATTTCAACGCAAATAGTATATAAATATTTATATTCATTTTTTATCATGTTGATCCAAGAGGTCTCCCATGGTAAATTGTGTCACTAAGATGTAGAGTAGCAACAATTTTCTAGGAACATGTGGAATTGACACTGGAGGATTTAAGATATATTATGTAAGTTTCTCAAAATCTTGTTGATACTATTTATTCTAGTAAAATATAGTATCCTTGTTGAGTAGATGTGTGAATGGTTGACATTTATCTGTAGGTTACATGAGATAAACTTTTTAATTGCTTGGATTTTTCTTATAAATTATAGATTTTCCTAGGTTACAAGGAGGAGGAAATTATTTGATGGCTTTGATTTGGGTTGGATTAAATTCAATACATATTCTAGACATAGTGAATCTAGATAATTTACTTGTAGTGAAACCAAAGACACATTTTTAGATTCAAATGAACTTTTTTTTCCCGAATTCACTCAAAATTATTCATAGAATAGTAGGATTTTATTCTCTAGTTTTTAGTTTATCCAATATCTTATCAACACAATACTTGATAATATGATGAAGAATTGCATGGAAGATAACAACCATTGATCCTTGATATTCTACACCAACAATATTTAAGACAAAAGGCATGACTTGGTAACAAAATTTTCCCTACGATGTACTACATATCATTTTATTTTGATCCCAATTCTAATTGGTTTATATCCTAATAAACTATCCTTTAGAGATAATATTTCATGTTGTTTTATCAAGTCAACAATCATGTCAATATTGGGTAAAGGAAAATAATCCTTGGGACATGATTTATTGATGTCTCTAAATTTTTTTCATATTTGAATACCTCATGGTTTCTTACTTATAGGAACACTATTGGATATCCATTTAGAGTAGTTAATTGGTAGTATAAAATAAACCTCTAAAATATTTTTAAGTTCTTTGATAAGAAGGGTAACCTTAGGGTACATCTTTCTAAGATTTTATTTGACTAGTTTAGCATCATCATGTATGAAAAGGTGATGCACCACAAGGGATGGGTCCAACCCTGGTATGTCAACGTATGAACGAGGAAAATATCTGTGAATTCAACTAGAAGGGTGATAAGTATTAATTTATTTGAATAACTAAGAGAAGCTGGAAGTTTAACCATTTTAGGATTTGTCTTTGTTCTAATGATCATGTTAATAGTATCTTCAACTAAAAATTTAGAACCATCTTTTAAATGTGTTGGAGTGGAGGGAAGGTTGATTTCCTCATCTATTAGTGTCTTGGAGGGGTTTTCAACAATATAATCATATTTATTTTCTTTATTTTGACTTTTTAGGTCTAATAATATCTCAAAGAGATTTTCACTAGGGGACTTCACTTTTTTTTAATTGTGACTAAGGAACTCTCCCTACTCCCAAAAGAATGTCGATATGTCTAAGTCAATGTGAAAACCTTTTATGATCCCTACTGATATACCATATTTAAGTCCTAGAAATTCTACAATAGCTTCATAATTTTGAAATAAATCTATTGGTATGTGGTCTTTTGTTCCCATTAAATAAGTTTAAGGTGTTGGAGGGAAAAATTAATATTAATAATAGGTGGTGTCATTGAAAATATTGGTGGTGACAAGATCGTTATAGGAACTATGAAAGGAATTTGTCTCTATGTTATAAAAAATTTACTCAAAGATAGCAAAGTGTCACTAATATCCTCATAGTAAGCATAAGGGTGTTTGTATCCAATGCCATGAAATCCTCGATTTTTATGAGCATACATAAGTTTTTAATTCCTTGTTCATGAAGGCTTGGTCCTTTTCTTTTGTATTTATGATGTTATATAATTTATTTGTGTAGACACCTAATATTTCCCTAGTACATCCTTGTCCAAATTGACCAAATAATTACATCACGTAGTCAAATCCCTTTCATCTAATGTCCCGTATCTAATTAAATAGTTATTTTATTTAATTATTCCCTTTTCATCTCACATAATTAATAAATTTATTATTATTTACTCCTATTTTCCACCTCACACATGACTAAAATAATTAAATAATATTATTATTTAATCATGGCTATATTATCTCCACCAACTTCCAAGAATAAAGGGGTCCTAAGTACACTTTTCCCCCACATCCCTCATGGTTGCAAAATCTTTATATTTTGGCTAAATTCATCCTATTTAATGTTCATCCTTAAGTTTTCAAGACAACCTTCTTCACTCCTTTCCATATTACTTGTTATTCTTCTTTAATACAATGCCACTTATTCGTGGCATTATATCAAATAGGGGGAAAATGTAGACGCTTAATATTTCCCTAGTACACCCTTGTCCAAATCAACCATATATTTATATCACATAGTCAAATCATTTTTATCCAATATCCCCTATCTAATTAAATAATCCCATTATTTATTATTCATTTTTTCATCTCACATAATTAAATAATTTTATTATTATTTACACCTATTTTCTACCCCACACATGGATAAATAATTAAATATTATTATTATTTAATCATAGTTATATTATTTCTACCAACTTCCAAGAATAAGGGGGTCCTAAGTATACTTTTCCCCCACATCCTTCATGGTTGCAATAGCTTACTATTTTGGGTAAGTGCATGCTATCCTCTCATATTCCACCAACCTTGATCATGACCCTCCATTCTCTCCTCAATCCTATGGAATTCCTCTCATTCATATTCCATCATTGATCTCTTAATCACATCTCCACCATCCATTGTCTCTCACAAAAACCTATAAATTGAGGTTTACTATATGCTATAAAAGATAGGTACCTTTTGTGCAAAAGCATCAATTTTCCAAAACAATTAAATTAGAGAAAATCAAATCTACAATGGAGTTCATGGGTAACTTTTTTTTGGTTATTTACTTTGTTGCTTTATTTTGAATTCCTTCATGTGATCTATTTGAGGTTTCCTTTAGTTTGATTAGAAAATTTCATTTATTTTTATTCCAAATTACATTTTAAAATTAAGAGCTTATAATTTTCTTTAAGATACTAATTTTAAAAAAACGTAACAAAACTATCATCATATAACCAAGTTTTACTAGGGCTTTCAATATTCCCATTTGCTGGAAAACCTAACTCAATGAAAGTTGCATCAAATTAATGAGATACTTGAGTTTTATTCTTGTTTCTATTGGTCCTAACATGAATTTTAGGTGAAAGGGGGGGTTTACTCACATTGAAGGAATCTTTAATTTCATATTCTCCACAACCTTTGTTAGTGATCTAGAAATGAGATTTGGAGGGTGGGATTTTAGATGTGGATGATGAATTATTTGCATTTATATAGGATGAAGGTTTTTTTAGATTCTAGAGGCACATATTTGTCAATTAAAAAAAAGAAAAAAAAGTAATGGGACTTACTTAGGTTGAGAGTATCACCTTGCAAACATTTAATAATATTGGAAAGGTTTAAGATAATTGATAGAAATTTCTTCTATGTGTGAATATAAAATTTTGGCATCGTATGAATCCATGGTCAATATAGAAAGATGTATGAGATACCAAGATCAATTACATGTAATCATATTTTTTTGTGATGGGCCCAACCATGATAGGAAGATTGATAGTACCCACTAATTTTCATTCTACATTATCATATGCCTTAATAATAATGAGATTTGGGTCTAGTGCTACTTTAGAAAAACCAAGATGCTTTAATAACATTAAAGTGTAAATATTCAAGACTGGTCCATTATCTACAAGTATTTATTTCACTTTATGTGTGGTAATGATAGCCTCAATGTACAAAGGGATATTATAAGATGGACCAATAAGAGAGATGTCATTTTGGTGAAAGGTAAGTTGATTCCCTAAATAAAAATAACCAATGCAATATTGAAATTGGGATGGATCATGTTAGTGGGGGCTCTTGAGTCTTGAAGGAATTCTACAAATATCTTTATGATGAGTTGACATTTTGAGAAGATCTATGATAAAAACTTGGGTAAGATGTTCTCAACCTACTCAATAAGGTTATATTATTCTATAGTCCAGTAGGTAGAGAAGGCCCTTGATAGTGATTTTGTTATGCCTACTTGTGAAAGTTCATAAATTATGGGTTTGATTTTGATGATTGTAACATTGTTACCTTGATTTGTATTTGTTTATTATTTTTTATAAACGGATCTCGGTATATCCCTAATTGTTATTTTGTTGATATGGATGTACTTTTTTCAATTTTGATATCGCCTCTATCAATCAAGTCTTCTATACAATTTTTCAATTGCTTGAATTGATTAATGGAATCTCCTTTGATTTTGTGAAATTTAAAATAGTTATTCTCTTTATAAAATGTGGATTTTGGTTTACTTTCATTGATAGCTTGAGTTTATCAAAAAATTACCATGTTTACAACAAAAAACTTGTAAAAAAATACCTCCAATGATTCCCCTAAGGGAGTATATTTCCTTCTTGTGAACCCTTATTTGCATTAACCCCTAAGGATGATAATGTTAGGAATAATTTGAGTCTAGCATGAATGTTCTTTGAATTGATAATTTCATCACCAATGATATTCTTTTTTTTGTTAAAAAAATATTTGTTTTCAAGATTGTGTTTGATTTGAACAATATTTTTGATAAAGTTTTATCAATCATTTAGCAAGAAGATATTTCTCAATATAAGTCCAAATTTTTGATGATTTTTTGATGGTTATAACATTATGAACCTATAAATAAATTTTCATTTATGGATTAAGATTTATAGTGAAGATACTAATGTTGGTAAATGGTCAATGCTCCCCTTGGGATTTGTGACAAGGGACTAACCACCTCCCATGTGATCCATGTCTCTATCATTTGTATCATTCATTGATAGATCGATCTTTTGTTGCAATGGAAAACGTGGGCCAATAATTGGTATCAGAACATTGGGTCATGGGTTTGAATCCCCTTAGGTAATAGTGAGGGGGAGATTGTTGGCAGATGATCAGTGCTCCCCTCAAGATTCATGACAAGGGAATAACTATGTGTCGTGTGATCCATGTCTCTACTGTTTGTATCAGATGTTGATATATTGATCTTTTTGATGCAACGAAAAACATGGGCCAATAACTAACCAATTTTTTTTGGGATAGACCAAGGGAACCTACTAACCAAGTTTCTCCATCTTTGAAGGAATGATTGTTGGAAGTTTGAGGAGATTTTCATTGATATGGCTATTGGCAACATGAGCATGTGCTTATACAATGTTGTTATTGATGTCAACATTGTGGTTTGATGTCTACATTGAGGTATAGTTGGTTGGTGAAGCATGAGTGAGCATGGAGATGGTAATCCAACATAGAGATGCAAATATTTTGCTTCAGTGCAAACTAGATATGTTGCATATTTGACTAGGTCCAGAATATAGTTTTTAGTGTACATAGCATTAGTTTTTTGGTCTACATTGGTTTTCCTTGAGGTATTTATATCTATGGTTCTAAGGAAATTTTGGTATGTGCTTGATGACCTTTAATCCAAAGTTTCATCTCTTTATGTCCTTTGGTGCAAATGTTATGGTTGACAATATGTCAAATTTTCCAATGACAATATAATCAGAAGAGTACCTATTTGGAATGGTCTGCATTCCACCACATAAGCGTAATTGATTATGTGGATTTATGAAAGTGTTTATAGGTGTTAGAAGAGTGTTTAGTCCAAGTGGTGTGTGTTTTGGAGGTCTACATGTCAATTTATGGATAATCAACTTTGGTGTATTCTGGTGTTATCTTACCAACAATACTGACCTAATATGTTTGGGGTCATGCAAAGTTAAAATAAGTGTTTTGATTATATGGGAAAAATGGGTTTTGAAGGAACCTGAAACCATTTACATCACATCACATCAAAATGCTACTAAGAAACATAAGACATAATAAGGCATAAGCAACAACCAATAGCCAAAAAGCAGTGAACAAATAGTAAGAAAGCAAAGACACAACAGATCACAAATACATATAGAAATCACTTCAAATTCTTTAGGGTATTTTCCACCTCAATCTCCTTATTGTAGTGCAAGTTAACCATATCCATCAATTCTTGTTTTTATTCTTCAAAATTATTCCTTAGGCTCCCCCTTATTTTAGTGCTTGGGCCTTTAGCCTCCTCTTTGGCATTCTTCTTACCATTCCCCTTGGAAGTCTGATCCTTCTCAAACATCTCTACAAAATAGCTTTGATCCTCATGAAGTTGGCTGATTTTTTCAAAGAGAACCTTGAGAGAGTCTGCACTATTTTTGACAAAGCTATGACTAATCTACAGGAGCTTTTTGATATCCTCATTCATTTCCTTGATATTTTCCTCCAATAAATCAAGGAGTATTTCACATTGGGCTTTGAAATAAGAAAATGAGCACTTCAAATCCACCAACCTCTCAATGAGTAGGTACAAGAAAGACCCTTTCGGTAGATTAGTCATGTTCTCCTTCAAGCCCCTAATTTTAATGTTGACCTTGTTGAACTCCTTCAACACCCATTTAGCAAGTTTAAAGGTACATGTGGCACCAAACCTATTTGGAGGTTGATTAGTTATGTGGGAGCTATTATAGGTCCATGCCAACCTATTTGGATGTGTTACAATTTTTGTATTAAGGTGAAAAGTGTGTATAGTTTGATCTTGAGCCAACAAGTTATTGTTATGCAGGTACATCTAATTAGGTTGACCTAATTGATGTTGAAAGTGTTTGAGGATGTAATGTGTATATATGTAATTTTATTTTGGTGTTGTGAAAAGGTGATGTGTACTATATACTATATGTGATGCAAATTCCTAAGCAGAGCATGTGAATGTGATGTGAATGTGAAGCAGAGTAGAATGTGGAAGTAGTGTAGTATGAAGTGTGTTGATTCTATATTTTGAGCTCTAATGAAACCCATATTTAATGGTTTTTTGCTATTCTTGCAATAAATTTGGACATAAGACTATGGAATATAGAAACAAAATGAATCAGAATGTTCAATCAATTCCCAATCAGTGTTTCACATGCAAAAGATTTGGTCATAGAGCTTGTGAATGCAGAAATCAAATGATGAATGGCTATAACAATGGCATGATATTTCAATCTTTCAATGGCTACTATTATACATGCAATAGATTTGGGTATAAGGCTAATCAATGTAGATCTAGAGTAGGTGGAAGCATGCTTGTTCAAAATGTCAAATGTTACAAATGCAATCAACCTAGACATATAGCCAAATTTTGCAAAAGCAAGAATATAAAGGTTTATCCAATAAAGAAGAATGATCCAGTGAAAAAGGTTGATATAGTAGAGATGAATAATATCTAGAAAAAGAAAGAGGAGAATGAGGTTAAGGATGTGTCTGTATAAGCTTTTGGTGCAAATATTTCCTCCGGAACTAAGTTAAGAGCTTTGGCTCAAGGAGAGTTTTAATAGACAATCATAAATACCCTACCAAAGATATGATGTTGATTCCTTCAACACATATATATGAGGTGTAGGTCGACATGCTTGACCTATTGGTGAAAACACTAATGGAAAATATCAAGATGCAAAATTTTGCAAAGCAATTGAAGGTGATTGTGCATTACAGTTAGGGTTTATCATCTTTTTTCCTAACTTCAAATAAGTGCATTCAATGTGAATTATGTTATTCTAAAATGGTTTATAAGTAATTTCACATTTAATCTAAGTCATTTACAAATGAGCATTCGAGGAGAGAAGAGCAGTGAAGGAGCAAAGTGAAGCATTTCAAAAGTATTGTGCACGAAACCCTAATCGACAGTGATAAGAAGATATTTATAGTTTCTATTTTCCCTAGTTTTGGAAGTAATTTCATTGTGTTGAAAGATTTATACCCAAGTTGTTAAGGTTGTGGATCGGCCCCATCCAAAATTTAAGATGCACCCTAATAAGTCAATGATGACTTATTCAAATGGTGCATTTTCAAGCATTTTGTATGGTGTGTTACATACATAAGATGTTAGGATTTCCATTCATGCTAAATTGGAAGAGTATAATCACTCAAATTTGGGTGATATGTAGTTTAATGAACTCACTGGAGACCAATTTGAATTGAAATCCAAGTTTGAGAGTTTGATGGAGAAGAAGCTCGACGTCTGGAAAAAATTTCCATATCTTGTGCTATGTGGATGAGTGGATTAGATACACATTGAGCAAGATTCATGATATATTTATGTGGTTGTATATTCCATATATAATTAATAAAGAGGCTATTAGGGTTGTTATGGGTTTATGCTCAATTGGACTAGTTTTGATGCTCAAATTAGTGAAGAATGAAATGGTGATGAAATAAACAAGTGTGAAATATGAGAAAAGAGCCTTGACCATCAAGGTCATCAAATACCTTGCAGTAAAATATGCATCAATGGTGATAGGGTACAAGATATATTTTACAAACATAGAGAGCTTTGTTTCTGCTATTGCCATCAACACTACATATTAGATGGTAAAGAAAGGTGTTGACTATGATTTGTGTGAGTTGTTGAGGGAACAACTCCTAGAGAACTTGTAAAAGGCTAAGGACTCTCAGTACCCCTTCAAGTTTGGTACCTTAATCATTTGTTTACTTTTCTCCTTTATTAATGAGGTTCCCAGAACTAGTAACATAGTGTGGTTGAAGGAAAGACTAGTGACATCTCAAATAAAAGACCACCTAATGAGATTAGGTGATGAAGACTCATAAAAAAGCATTATTGGGATTCTTTAAAAATTTCCAATAAAATATGAAAGCTAAAGAAAGGATTCCGAAGAGTGTGGTGGATAAGTACAAAAATGACATCATCTTAATGGTAAGGACTACTACATAATGGAGGTTGTTGAGCCTAGAACTATGTGGATCCCAGAAATGGGATATGAAGTTACAGAGGATGTAATTGTTGGTTTGTCTAACCATATGTTGAGCAAGCCTAGAGACACCTCTGAGGAAATATTTGGAACATATGAGGAGAAGTCTAGTGTTGTGTACATGCAATAGAGGGGGAAAAAATAAAGAAAATTGTTGAGAAAATGACTGCATAGGTTGTGAAGATGATGGATCTATCAAAGGACCAAGTGGAGAAAGAAAAAATCATGTTTGTCTCTCCAGAAGGTGCATCTAGTATAAGAAGATCTAGTAGAAAATCTACCCCCTCTTCAGTTGTCCCCAAGTCCTATGAGACTATGCCCTATGTTAGTGGAACAAAGAGGAAGGAGTGAACTAGTGCTCCAGTTAAACATCAAAGTGCATAGATGTGAAGGAAAAGAGTGTTTCAATAAAGCAACAAGGTGCCCCATAATAGAGAAGAGTGAAGGCTAAGGAAACAAGAGAAAGAAACATGAGTGTTGATGAAGAAGAACAAGAGGAAGAAGAAACTCTCATAAGAAAAATAAAATCTAGTGTATCCCAAGCAGAGACAAGTGCAAAGAAGGTTAAGGTTGCTATTGTGGACACTGATAGTGAAGTAGAGGTGGAGAAACATAAAAATGAATTCAAAATTTATGTGAGGGGAAAGAAAGCCAAGTTTGGTAAAGGAGAAAAAGCTCTAGAAGAAAATAAGAAGAAGGATAAGTCTTCCCCAGTAAGAAAACATAGCCCTATGAAATTAGATGCATTATTTAATGGCATAGTGGAGCATAAAATGTTGGAACAAATTTTTGCCTTGTATACCACTACAGATGACACTAATAAGTCTACAATAGAAGAGGCAATTTTTAGATATATAGTTACATTTGATGTCAACATGAAGGATATTGAAGGCCAATTTCCTAAAGATTTGAAAACTGCATTATATGCAAGAAGAGAAGAGGCAATAAATGAAGATGTAAAGTTGAGATCATTTTCCTTGGAGAAATTTAGTGCTACCTTCTTAGATGAGGACAAAGCTAAATTAGCTAAATTATACAATAAAGAGTTTAGGACTAAACAAAGGGTCACTACCCTAATGAGAAAAGATAAAGATGATATCAAGAGATTAAGGAATGAATTAGTTGAGAAGGTTTCCAATTTGGCAAAAAGGTTAGGTATGACCCCAGACAATGAAGAAGAAATGAATGATGATGTCTTTGTCCCAGATGTAAATGAACCAAAAGTTGGACAACATGAAGATGCTTTGGAACATGAACATATATTATAAAAGGAGAATTTGCAAGAAGTTACCCCTCCAATAGTAGAGAATGTGAGTGCAGAAGAAGAAAATGTTACTAGTAATACTCCTCCAATAGGAGAAAAAATTGTTGGAAAAGATTAGGTTACTAAGATGCAAAAGAAAGATGCACATACAAAACATAACTCCCCTCCTCCAAAAATAAAAATAATTTTGAAGAAGAGGTTGTACAAGACAACCCAAAGAGAAATAAGGCACAAAACACATAAAATATTCCTCCTCTGAATAACAATGCAAAATCTATTGATGATGAGAAGAAGGATGACAAAGAGTTCGACAATGTTGAGAAGAATGATGAAAAAGCAAAAGACAACATTGGTGAAAAGAAAAATGCAGAGGAGAAGAAGGATGAAGGTAACATGAAAATAGTTGGAGAATCTTTCAAAACCTCCAGAGATTAATTGAAGAGTTTATTGAGCATGTAATTATAGTTCCAACCTATTGTTTATGCCCAGTTATTACAAATTCCAATGCAATGTGGGAAAGTGGATATGGACAAGACGTCCCCTTTGCATAAGTTACAACTCATTGATGCATTCCACACCATCGCCAAAAAGGATATCTTGCAAACACATTTGAAGAGTGTGGAGTTGATAGATGAAGCAATGAAGGTGTTGCAGGAGAGTATTCCCAGAGGAAGTATTGACAATTCTTTATTCGGTGTGTAGAATTTAAAAAAAATTCTTGATTCTTTTAAAGACTATTCTACTGAACTTGAGAAGTTGGAGGAGGTAAAAAAGAAGGTGAATGATAGAAGGTTGGTGGATATGACAAAAAAATGTGCCACTACATATGGAAAATTACAAAAAAAAATTAAGGATGCACAGAGTTGTGTTGAAGAAGCCAAGGATTTATTTCAAATTTGCTTCTATGTATATTTCTTTTTTATTTATGCATTTTAGATTTCATTGTATATATGTAGAAGTTAGAGGATAGTATACCAATGCAAATTTTAATCAGTTTTAATGGATAGCACTATTAGGAGGAGTTGGTTTGATTTTTGAAGAATTGTGTTACTCTCATGCATCTATGTATATATCAATTAGGGGGAGTTGGTGAGTAATTCAAATAAAATCATGTATATATGAAAGGGGGAGTAAAGAAAAAGAAATATGTATGTACCCTTTTCCCTTGATGTCAAAGGGAGAGAGTAGCTTGCAGAAGACATGGAAAAGAGTTGATGCATGTTTCCATCAATGAAAAAGGAGGAGTTTGTTGGAATTTTGAGGAGATTGTCATTGATATGGTTGTTGAAAACATGAGAATATGCTTATACAATGTTTTCATTGATGTCAACATTGTGTTTTGATGTATACATTGAGGTAAAATTGGTTGGTGAAGCATGAGTGATCATGTAGATGGTAATCCAGTATAGAGATGCAGATATTTTACTCCAGTGCAAAATAGATATGTTGCATATTTAACTAAGTCTAGAATATAGTTTTTAGTGTATAAAGCATTAGTTTTTGGGTCCACATTGGTTCGTCTTGAGGTATTTCTATATGTGGCTCTAAGGAAATTTTTCTACGTGCTTGGGGACCTTGAATCCAAATTTTTATGTCTTTATGTCCTCTAGTGCAATAGTTATGGTTGATAGAATATCAGGTTTGCCAATGACAATATAATCAAAACAGAGTACCTACTTGGAATGGTCTGTATTCTACCATGGAAGCATATTTGGTTATGTAGATTAGTGGAAGTGTTTACAGATGTCAGAAGGGTGTGTACTTCAAGTGGCGTGTGTTTTGGAGGTTCATGTGTCAGTTTTTGGACAATCAATTAGTGTATTTTGGTGTTGTCTTACCAGCAGTGCCGACCTAAGATGTTTGGGGTCATGTGGAGTTAAAAGAAGTGTTGATCAGCTATGTGGGAGCTATTATAGGTCCATGCTGACCTATTTGGATGTGTTACAAGTTTTTTATTAAGGTGTAAAGTGTGTATAGTTTTATCTATAACTAAAAAGTTACTGTTATGCACGGTACATCTAATTAGGTTGACCTAATTGATGTTGCAAGTATTTTAGGATGTAATGCATATATGTAAGTTCATTTCAGTGTTGTAAAAAGGTGATGTTTACTATAGAAAATATGTGATGTGAAATCCTAAGTAGAGCATACGAATGCGATGTGAATGTGAAGCAAAGTAGAGTGTGGAAGTAGTGTAGTATGAAGTGTGTTGATTCAATACTTTGAGCTCTAGTGGATCTATATCTCCTGCATATTGTAGATGCAATTTAATCAGTTCAATCTTGGCAATGAGCCAACCCTCTTTCCTAGCAGTGATCCATTTTCTCTATTACTCTTATTCTCTAGACAATGAGTCCATAGAATAGTGTGTTCACCTAGCAGTGACCCTTTCTATAATATGTTATGACAGATTATAATATATTGTGAGCTAATACTCACTGTGGTATTTCCCTTTTTGGGTTTTCCGCGTAAAAATATAATGTTCATGTGTCATATGTTTTGATGGTTTCTTTCATGGTTTCCTTCCATACTGCAAATTGAATATTATGCTTGAAATGACTTTTTAAATGCTTAAGTGGTTTCGAGGATACTGATTCACCACCCCCCCCCTCTTAGTATTATGGGTGTTCAACAATGACAAGAATTTTTATCTATTATTTTTTTGTTTGTATTACATAGGTACAACATCATCAATTCGTGTTCTATTTTTTATGAGAAATGTGTTACACATATTTTTCCTAAATCAAGGAATGTCATTATAGATCCCTTAGGAAGATGCATAAAACATTCTAAACCTTGACCTCCCAAGATTTGAGACAAAAAACAGATATGGTAGTTTTCACTATAGGCTACTTCTTTCCATGCCATAAAGAAATCTTTCACATGTTCTCTTGGATAACCTTTTCCTTTATACTTTTCAAATTTGGGCGATTCAAAATAGGGAGGAAAAGGGATTTGTATAATGACACTAGATCAAAAGGATGGGGGAACAAATCCTCAAATTTGTGTTTTGTTATGAATCTCCACTTATAGGCCTTGGAGAGTGTCCTTTATAGCTTGCAACTCCTATGAAAATTATAGACCCTGATGTGGTGATGATGGTAAGAGAAATTTTGGTTGTTGATTGCTTTGTTGGTTGGATTTTTATTGAGGTGGATTAGATTGTGGATATTGTGATGGTTTGGGTTATGAAGGACCTACATGTCATTAGGATTAAGGTGTCATCTACCATGTAAATCCTATGTCATAGTGCATGGTTCGAACATCCTTAGAAATTTTACCTAGGCACTTGTAGTGTATTGAATTTTTTTTTTTAATATTTATATTCTCACCATTGTTTGTATTACGTTCATTAGGGGTGATGGTTTCCACTAGCAACAGTAAAGGTGACTTATGGACATAAATATTTGATATTGTTTTCCCCACATGTGGACACTTAGAATGGGATGATAAAAGATAAGGAAAAGGATAAATGAGTGAATTTTGATATTCTCCAAGTGGGTTCTTGGAAAGAGGCAAAAATTGTCTCTTGGTATTCCATCATTTATTGCATTTAATGTAATGTTTATTTTTCTAAGTTTGAGTGCCCAAGTTGGAGGGAAATTATTGGAGCCAAAACTGGTTTCCTTTCATATCTGAAGGAGGTAATCAAAGGGTTGGGGGCATTTAGAATGAAGGGTCATCTTTGGGCAACTAGTTTGGTGCATTAGACCTCTTCATAAGTTTATAAAATCAACTTCTTTAATGTAGAAATTATGAGGAATAGTTGAATGTAGTGTTACTTTGTAAGAAAAAGGACACACTAAGGCATAAAGAGGTTGTTCACATGTGCAAAAGTGCTACCATGTTTGAGGATGATGTAGGAGCATCCACGGTTGACTAGAAATCTTGCATCAACCAAAAACAATATTTTAATTTATTTTCCTAAATTTTGGTAGGTGATTTATTTAATAGGATAATTTATAAGGTGAGACTAAAATAAATATTAAATATTTTCCTTTTATTATTTTGTTGCAATTTTGGGATGTGGAGACAATTTAGGAGGGAATTTTGAGAAATTGTCAATTTCAAAAATTGGCAATAAATATTCTTGGGCATGGGTCTTGGAGGGAATATGAGTTGTAAAATGAATTTAAAACTTCCTAAAATCATTCATGCAAAAGTGGGTTCCCAAGGTGAGTTGGAAGGAGTTACATTAGAAACTGCCCTAAAATCTAGGAATGGACTCCCATTTTGGCAATTTTGGTGGGAATGGATTGAGAAAATCATTTTTAATATTATGGAAGTTTTTTGGAATTTATTTTTGAAGGTTTCTTCCCAACTTGTTCATGTATTTTCGTTGGAGAAGTTCCAGGAGCTTGTTTTGGAAGATTACAAGCAATTTGGACTTGGTTTTGGTAGCCATTCTTGGCTAGAATGTGTAGGTTGTCGCTGTAGGTGTGGATTTTCTTGGAGAATGTGGAAAGTGTTGGAGTACGATGAACACTGAGAGGGGGGATTAGTCAATGTTCATACACAAATTTTCACTTTGTAAATTTGACTTAAGTAAACAATATGAAGCAATTGAATAGACAACAATTTATAAACAAAACATACACAAGCATATGACACAATGATATGTCCTGAGTGGAAACCCTCTTGGGGAATAAAACCACTCAAAAATTCCTCACTGGCTTATTTGAACCTCACTAGTTATAGACAATTCCTCACTAGAAAAAATGGCCTCACTAACCAAAGAACCTTACTGATTACAATAATGCCTCACTAGCAATGTGTCCCGCTGACATTAAATGTGTCTCACTAGCAATAAAGAATATTCCTCACTGGCAAGAGTGTGCCTCACTGGCTAATGTAATCTACCTCATACCATCATAGTTCTAATACAAATAGAGAGTATCATCTCTGGTTCACTTTCATAGCTTATTCTGATCTCACATCAATTGAGATTCAGAAGCAAAAGTTCAAGCACAACATAATGATGCATATAAATATACCTTTATATACAACATTATGAAATACTTCACAAATTCATCAATTTTACAAAGCATTGAGTGTGCTTTTCATACAACTTTCATAATACAAAATATAACTCAATGAGGTACCTTTTACACCTTTCAAAATGATGTGTCTTTTCTATTCAATATGTAGAAGAATGAGTTCAAGGAAGTACATATAGTGTTCTTCATTTTTAAACTGAAACATAACTTCCATCTCTAACTGTTCCTTAACTAGTAATGGTTCCTTTTAACAAATTCCTTAACAATAAAATGCCTTGTTGATTTGTCATAACAATCCTTGAAATGCCTTGTTGTTCGTGAAATTTGAATATAACTAAAAACTAGACTTTACTTTACAAACTCTTATGCAAACTCACATGGGTTAAGAAACTAACATAAACTGACCCAAATAGAGAAACTAAAGAATTCCTTCTTTTTCTTTTTAGAAAACAAAAATTGAATATGGAGGATAGAACCTGTTATACACCTGTCAGAGAATAACCAATTGTCATTTCCATGCTCAAGTCCAAACAGTCATGCTTCCTTCCAAACCTATCATGTTACCACAAGACCTTCCTTGGCCAAGGTTTTTGATGCCCTGACTGTTTTGGGTTGTGCCCTAGCCCGAGCTCGAGGGATTTTACAAAGCTTTCCAAAACATAAACTTTACAAAATGCGTAGGCTTCAAAAAGACTTTTCAATCTTTTATTACACTTACATCTCAATCCCTTTAGATTTTGATGGGAATAAAGTTCCATTTCATTTCAAAGACTTTTCAAAATATAATGCCATGGGGTACTCAAGACATGCTCACTTTTACCTTTGATTTAGATACATATTCAAGGCAACTTTCTCAAGATATGCAATCAAACATTTACCTTTGACATGTATATACAACAAGCTGCACTTTGTTCCATATTGATACAAATGTCATGTAATCCAAGATGTATATGTAACTTTTCCAATCTGATGTATTGATTCAGAGAAAAGACCATATGATCAAGTATGTGTCAATGTGATCACATTATAATCAAACTGAAATAGAAGAATGTTCATATCCACATACATCATAGAATCTCAGGACATTTGACACTAATGCCAAAAATTCCTTAGGTGTTAACAAACTCCCCCTTTGGCATTGGTGTCAAATCTAGAGAGATAGAACCAAAAACTGAAACAATATACCTGTTTGCACATTGCACTGTTGATATCACATACTCCTATCTTGTCACATTAAAAAGATGTCAGATACCAAAGAAATGATATATACTTAAGTCTCTAAAAAATGGAAAGTTGTAAATGACAATTGAACCATCAAATGTCAAGAACCAATATTTTAATCACTAAACAAGCAATCAACTGAAACAAAACTACATATGTACCACTGATCAATATTGTACAAAACTACCAAAAAGAATATTGCTCACTTCTAATCAAGGCAAATAACATATCCATAAGAAGGAATCACTACAAGAATGTACTACACATTTCTCCCCCTTTTGACAATAATGCCAAAGGAGTGATCTGACTGAGATATTGCAAGGAACTGAATGCTAAAATTTTGCAAGAGCAACTAAAAGAAAATATATTAGGTATAATCATGCATCATAGATTTAATTTATGAAACTAACAATGCCCCAAATGCCTTAGGGAGTAGTAATATGCATGATATGTTCCCCTAACTCCATAAACTGGAGTAGATCATTAAAGAGAACTGAGAGAATATACTCGAAATGTCATTACTACAAAAGCTTGCACCATAATCTCACAAACAAAACAAATGCCATGAATCTGTATGTATGATCACTGAACAAGAAAGCATAAGTGTAAAGTATAATCATCTCATAAACCAAGGATGGAATATGAACAAAGAAGCTCCCCCTAACTAAATACATAAGATGAATCAAAGACTTCAAACCTATTCAAGCACCTGTTATGCAAGTTGCAAATCCATGTTACCAAGAATTCTTTTGTCAATCAACAATCCATCAACTAAAATTATAGTGTTGTTATAAAGTAAGAAAACAATGATACTATTATAAATATTAACCCATAACAAGGAGCACTATTTTGGATTGAGTATATGAGCTTGTCATACAACTGTGTACCCATAACATGAGATCATCATACACTGTAAAAGATATATCACTTGTCAAAGATAATCACAATGAACCAATTCAATCTGAATATCAGCCATATATGTGAGATCGCTATGATACCAATATACCAATCAACCAAAACATCTACAGTGAATCACCAAATATACCTGCCCAAGATTTGTATGTACCAAATAAGTATATGCCACTGTAATACCAAATAAGTATCACTATACTATCAAAATAAAATCAACCTTCTAATGTCAAAATACCATATCAAGTGACAATGTAATAGTGAAACCAAACTATCACATCAAATATCATACCATTGTAAAGAAGATGAGCCAATTTAATCTAAAAACTCCTTAATAACACTGTCAATTGTCACTATAGGCTTGTAGAAACAAAGTAGGATTCAATATGAGGAGGTGAATTATAGTATCATCTTTATAATTTCAAAACAAATCATTGTTTAGCATGAAATGTTATCAATATTGTCAACACACTTTTCCCATGAAAATAAGTCACTGTCCAGAAAAACTTGAAAGGGCCACACAAGCAACCAATGAAATATCACTATCAAGTGCAAGGAAACATCACCGTCAAAGATAATATGTACTACCACTATCAAAGTCAGCATGCTTTCCCTCCATTTTCTCCACACAAATTCCTTTGCAAACCTTATTATAGAAGTAAGAGTTGCAAATTGTATTATTGACACAAGAAAAAATACATACTCACTGTCAATAAATAAAGTCACTTAAATCACTGAATATCTTCAAGAAGACTTCCAATTCAAATATTTGTAAAGAAAAATTCCAATGTACTGAGCACTGTCATTTCATACATGTTCAAATGTTCCAAGCAATCACTACACTGTGTAAAGGATAACTTTGAATACCAAGTTTGCAAAGCATGGTTAAGAACCACTTAGTACTTGAAACACATGAACCTTATATGCAATAGGTCATTAATAACTTATATACTATTAATGTAACAAGCCATTAACTGCTTACCAATGAAAGTTGATAAGACATTAATTACTTATTAGAGACAAGTATATATAAGCCACTAATATCCAATGCTAACAAGATACACAGGTTATCAAGTATTGATAAAATCACAGTATATGAAAGGAGTCAATTAATCATGTCTTTGTAATGAATATAAACCTCTTTGCCACTAATATATGCTACCATTGCCATTTGGTGGTCTGAGATTAATAACAAAATTGTGATCATGTAGACATAGTGACAATCCTTATCCAAGAACCTTTGCATCAAAACCATGGTGATATGAATGAGCAAGTATCAATACCAGTACAATACCATTACAACTCTTGTCATTTTGACAACTTTGACAAGCACCAAGTATCAAATCAACACTTTGCAATGGATACCATAAGACCATGAACTTTGACATCAACATGGTTGTCATTGCCTTTGTAGGATATGCAGATGTTGACTGCCCTATACTCCTAATTTCCACATTATAAGTTGTTGAAGATAAACTCTGGAACATACAAACCATATATCTGATTCACAAAGCAACTCCATTGTTTGTGCAACTGTCAAGCAAAAAATTAGCAATGCACAAAAACATATCCACTGTCTCAAAAAATGAGAAATTCAAGATATTCATTGTGCAAATAGTATTAGCATGTGTATAAAAAATGAACATAAAAGAGTACAACCAAATAGTTTATATTAAAGCCTGATATTAACAAATCACCAAATGACTAAGGAACCATTGCCTCATATCTGTTGTTTGATAACCTTGCATGATAACACTACACTACCAACACATTGAATGTTTCCACCAACCTATGAACTTTTCAAATATATGAATCAAACCAAGGATATCAGATAGATACATTATACTCCTCCTAATTGCATATCAATCTCATGCTTTTACTTAATTTTCTTGTGCAATATGCACAAGATTAGGTTCTTTCTATTTTTGTTCATATTTTCTTCTCCAAACCTTCCTAGGTTCTTTATTTTTCTTGTCCAAAGTCCTTACCATTTTGTTATATCTAACTGACCTTACAAGATTACTCTAGCAATATTGTGATTTATGTCCAACACTATTGCACTTATAACATATGATATTGCTAGAAGAATAATGATATTTGTTTCTTGAATTTCTATAATCATATCTTCCATGCATCCAACAATTTCTTGCTAAATGGCCAATTTTATTACAGTTATAGAAAACATTGTTATAACCTTGATTTGATAGGCTATAAGAATTATCATTAGTCCATCCATAAACATTTCTTATATGAAATCTACAATCTCTTACTCTATGACCATATTTATGACACAAATAACAATAACCATGAAATTGGGAATAATTATACCTTATTGAATGATTATGCTTGATAGACAAAGGCCATAAGAATTTATTTGTTCTTCTTCTTCTGATATCAAAAAATTTCTCTTTTGATTTCTTACTATCTTCACTTTTTGAAGCATGTTTTCCTTGACTATTTTCATTTTTACCATCTTGAGTAGATTCACTAGTTGATGCTTCTTTCTCTTCATTTGATCTTCTAAAGTAATCATATAGATCTATTTTCTACTTAGGGGTTTTTCTGAACTTTGAGCTTTGTCCTATTTCATAACCTAAACCAAAGCAATCCTTGTGACTCTTTTGACTTCTCAACGTGTTATTTAACGCATCAATACCTTTCTCAAATTTTTGAAACTTGAAGTTTTCAAGATCTTTCCTCAAAGTGACTATTTCACTTTCAAGCTTTTGACATTCACTAGTTTTGACTTCAAGGTCAGATTTTGTAAAATCAACTATCCTTTTGGATTCTTGTATTTTTTTCTTTAGACTAATAATAAGTTTGTTAGATTCATCAACTTGACTCTTTAAGTTAACAAGTTGATTTCTTGCCTCATCAAACTCTAAAGAAACTTTTGTAAAATCTAAACATACCTTGTCTCTTGAATCTTTTTATTGTTGAAGTTGGTCTTCTAGTCTCTTATTCTCTTTTATGAGTTGCTTGATTGTATCAAAATCACACAAAATTTCACCTTCTAAATCAACTTCACAGTCACCTTCATTCACAAAGAGATTTCCTTCTATATCTAATTCATTCATTTCCACCACAAATTCATCAAGTTTTATATTAGACATCTTTTATTCTACAGGTTGTGGATTCTCCTTAGGCATTTCTACTTTTGTAGGCTATGACTTCTATTTCTTATTTCTATTCCTCTTTCCCATGACAACTAATACTCCACCAGGAATCCCCTAGTTTAACTCTAGACAAGGGTTTGGCTCTGATACCAATTGTTGGAGTACAATGAACACTAAGAGGGGGGTGAATTAGTGTTCATACACAAATTTTCACTTTGTAAATGCTTTTTCAAATTTGACTTAAGTAAACAATATGAAGCAATTGAATAGATAGTAGTATAAACAAAAACATACACAAGAATATGACACAATGATATGTCCTAAGTGGAAACCCTCCTAGGGAATAAAACCACTCAAAAATGCCTCACTGGCTTATTTGAACCTCACTAGTTACAAAGAATGCCTCACTGGAAAAAATGGCCTCACTGACCAAAGAACCTCACCGGTTACAAGAATGCTATTGGAGCTGTAAATTTTTGCAATATTTTTCACATATTTTGCTTGACCCTAAGTTTCCATATGGTCCTCATCCTAAAACACTAGGGCTTGTTTTCCTATCATTCTACTCATTTTTTGTCCATTGTATCCATCGGGTCTTGCATGATTCACATCGTGGTCTATGTTTCCCTAACCCATTTTGCGTGTTTCATCTTGCATGAGTCCGTATTGCCTATCGGAAAGACTCATCTAGTGTCTTAGTGAATAGATTTTATCTGCAAGTGGTTGTCAGCATAGCTTTCATAGGGTTTCGGCAATAGGAAGATGCATATTTCAGAAAGAGTTTGGGCGTCATTGTAATGTCACGCCGAAATCGTTTTGTCTTACCAACTGGTCAAAGTGGATTTTTATCGGTGTAGGACTTTGTTTCTGCATAATATCTTGGCGAGCTCTCATGGTTTCACCGACAATCACATTGATTGTTCTTTTTGGCCAGACTGGGGGTATTCGATATAAGTCATAATGATTTCCATTTGTTTCACTAATCGGTGCTTAAGGGATACATTTCGGTGTGAGTTGGGGCTTTCGATATATCATCCTGGTGAATGACCTTTGGTCTCGCCGATAATGCATATGGAGACTCCATCGATATGAAAATCTTTTGGTCTTGGCGAACACGAATGACTTCAAGATACTTCGGTATGACATGGTGTTGTCTCCGACAGGTCTCGCTAATACTGTATTGTCTTGGTGACTGGGAAAGCAAATGGGACCTTTCGATGTAATAGAATGATGTCTCCAAGATGTCTCCCCAATGGATGAAGGTCACGGCAACTCGGAGTACTCTCTGATTTTGGTGTGACAAGCAAGGGGTTACAGCAACATTCAAGAGGAATAAGGGTTTTCGGTAAAACAATGTGGAGTCTGTGAAAGGTCTTCCCGACCTGGATAAGTTATGGTGACAGTAAATAAAACAAGGGGAATGCATTGGCGTGAGATATCTATATGTCTCAGCAACAGGAAGGCACGTAAGGAAAATTATGTATCGGAAAAACATAATCAAATCGATATGATATTTCACCGACGGTAGAAGGCTATAACGATACACAGTGGAACAAATGGCTACTCCTGGACTTCGGCATAATGAGCAGATGGTCATGGTGAATGTGAAGCAGGGGAACACTGGCAGGGAGTGATAAGCGTTATTTTTCCTTCGGCATACCTTCAGGCCTGTCTTGGCGATTAAAACAAAATTTCAAAGTGTTGGGCCAACATGACTGGGCCCGATTGTAACGGTTGATCAATATGGATTCTAGCCGAAATGTGATCTCAACATATTTTGTTTTTGGATTGTTGGTGTATAAATACACAACCCAATTGTAATAGAAAAGAAGAAGATTTTAGGTTAGAAAAATACAGTAGAGTAGGAATGGGCACGGTAGAATAAAGTTCTCATTCTGGAGACCATGGTGCATGTTTTTTAATGGTGGTTTCAATGAAATTCAGCTGGTGTGACAGGTTATTTTAGTATCAATTGTCTGTTAAGCTTATTGGAAAGTATTGTTGAAGTTGTCTCCAATTTGATTTTTTTTGGTTGTTTAAATTGGAATAACAAGTTTACTTTCAGTTTATCTGTGCACATTTGCTGCATTTGTGTGATTAATTAACTGGTTCTCTCAAGTAGGGATTAAATCCTTTTTCATTTATCACAGTAATCAGGAAGATTCATTTGGATTATTAAAGAAGAGCTCAGTAGTCATAATCTTGCATTGTTTATACAAGTTATGAACATATCATATGCCTGCAATTTGATTTTCTGCTAGAATAAGTTACCCACTTCTATTTCTTTTGACTCTGCATACCCAACAAGGCATTGGTCTTTGCAATTTCATTATTTGAATTCATTCAATCTCTTTTTATCAGTTGATTAAGCATTCTAGGATTTAAATCAGAAGATAGTTATCAAGTTTGATTTCATTTTGTTCACTGTCATCCGCCATTGTGGACGAAGCATTTTAGAAGGATAATCATAAGATAAGTCTACACTATTTAGATAGGTACACCCACCTAGGTCTGGCAGCACCTGAAGAGTAGAAGGTTTAATTCATTTGACCTTGTTTGTTACCCTAAAGTGTATCAAGAGATTGGCAGCCTCTTGAGGCATTCAGCCTGCGTTTTTGAGAGCTAACAAATTGGTGACTCCGCTGGGGAATAACTTGAGAAAATCTGGTGGTAGACAGCCTTGCCTTATAGAGTCATACAAATTTTTAAATCAGGTCTTCAAATAGAGATTCATAATTGTGTAGTTTGTAGCTCCCCATCCGAGTCACACAACTAACAAATTGGCGACTCTGCTGGGGATTATATCAGAAAATTTAGTTGAAGACCACATTATAGAGTCATTGGAGGAAAAGTTGTAATTTTCAGAAAGAGTGATTCCGCTAGGAAATAGATCAAAAATAATGATTTTCCTACTTTTAGAAAAGTAGGTGGTGACTCTGAAAGAATTTTTACAGTTTTTTAAACATGAATGGAGGAGGATTTCAGTTCAAGGGAGGTCATGCTGGAGCTCCTCATGGTCAGCAGTATGTGCCATATTATCATACACAGTACTACGGTCTGATGTACCAGCATCCGTATCCGCCTAGTGCCCCCCTTCATCAGCATACAACAATGATCAGGCAGTTTGATTTGTTAGGGATTCAATTATCCCCATTATCCAATGGATGGCAGTTGGAGTGGAATTGTTCCAAAGTTTGCAGGGTGTGATGTAATCACTGTTGAAGATCATTTAAGAAGTTTTGATGCTTTCATCCAAGATTTGGATGTGCCATATGAAGATTTACACATGAATCTATTCATGATATCACTTGTTGAAGATGCTAGGGATTGGTTCAACAGCCTACCAGCTGTCTCTATTGAGTCTCTCCAAGGATTTCAAAATCAATTCCTTGAGCAGTTTGGGAATCTAAGTGCACTAGATTATGCTCTTCATGAATTATTGCACATTTAGAAAGATCAAAGTGATACAATTTATGATTTCAATTGGAGATTCAATAAGTTGCAGAATAAAATACCTCCTAGATCAAAGTTGCCAGATTCTATTGCACTGAGTATTTATTTGAATGCATTTGATCCCAAGACAGGGTATGAATTGAGAAATAAATTCCCAAGAGATTTGGCTGAAACACAGAAGATGGCACAAACAATTGAAAACAATAGGAAGGCTACTGGGATAATTAGTAAAAGAGATATTCCTAGGGTTTCTTAGCAAAGAAACACATACAGGAACGAAAGGCTGAGGTTGCATAACATGCCTTATAATACAGATTGGAAGGATAGCAAACCTATAACAGCTAGGCCTGGAAGTGGGGGAGCTTTTGATCCATTGAGCAAGAAAGGAACCTATATGGCAAGTAACAATTGCTTTTGTGATTTTTGTGATAAGCCACATTCCCCAGACCATTGTGTTGTAGCCCAAAGAATACAGGAGGGGGGAATGCTGATGGAAAACAATGAAGAGGATCACAAAGTTTATTTGACTTCAAATACCTTTCACCATGTTGTAGAGAGGAAATCACCTTTGGAGGATGAAGGTTATGAATATGATGTTTCAAATCAGAAATACAATGTCCATATGGCTGAACAGCAGATCCTTTCTGATTATGAAGAAGATTGTACAGTGCCACATTCTATTGAGGTCCCTGCTCAATACAATATGAAGAGACTTACTAAAGAAGAGATAGAAAGACTAACTGTTGCTGATCAAAAGGAGACACAAGGAATTGTGAAACAGGTGTTGTACCAGGGAATAAGGTATGAGAACACTATCAATGTTGAATCCAATAGCTATATTTTTTATGAGTTTAGAGAAATTGATCAAATGATGCATCCAATAGAAGATAAGACATGTGCAAGCAAGAATGATTCCTATGATTTCCTGCATGAGAAAGATGAACGTACAAGAGATTTCTCTTGCATAATAGATTGTGACTGGGAAAGCGGTACATGTTGTGAGGAATCCAGTAAATATTCAGATTCTGATGATGAACCTGAGGAGTTTGATATGCAGTCAAGGGTTTCTTCTACTGCTCATGAGGATCTGGATGAAGAGGAAATGGGAGATGTTGATTCACCAGATAGTAAGTATACAATACCTCTGGTTGCAGTTGAAAGTTATGAAGATACGTTTGATCATGATGAGGTTTGTACATTTGAAAGTGATTTCCATTTTTTTTCAAACTCATTGTATGATGAAGAGTTAAATAAAGATCAGACGATTTTTTGCCAAGGTGTGTCAATAAGTAAGTTTCATATATTTTCAAATCCATTCTATGAAAAGGAGGAAATAATTTCAGACAAGCAAAATGATGGAATAAATAACTACACTGATGATGTTTTCGATTTCCTATTCTTTGATGGTATTGGATTTTTGTTTTATGATGACTAAAGTGAGGAGTATAACTGTAGTGATGAAAATGTTCAGACTTGTTCACTTGTCAGTGAACAGATTGTAGATTTGTTACTTTTGAATACCAGGGATGTGCACATAAAGATGATCTTGAAGTTTTGTCTCTAGCTTACTTTTGTTTTGACAGTGAAAAATCTTTGTGTAAATATTCTTATGACTCCCTGTGTATTTCTTGGAATGATGGTGATATTTTTGGTGTTGATTAGAAGTTTGCTTCCATTCAGGATGAGGTATGTGATTTTTAAATTTCTAATTCATGTGAAGAAGACATTTGTTTGCATACCAAGGATGATAGAAGTTCAGATTTTATTGGTTCACATATATATGATAAGGAGGATATGAGTCATGATCCAGTGTTGTCTCCGAATAATGATACTAAAGAGTAACAAAAGGTTTCAAACAGTGTTGATATAACAGAACATTTTGTTTCTCATGAGAAGCACTTTGATTGTGACATTTTTACACAGCTGGGAGAGTGTTTCATAATACATAACAATCAAAGAGATAATACAAAATTTTGCATTAAATATGTATGCATTTTGTATGCTAGCAAAGATTTGTCTGATGATGAAGAATATAAATTACAGAATGGTGTATGGATTTTGGGCCAAGCTGAGCATAGTGATTCTCTAAAAACTTTCAGTGATAGGAAATATTGCATCTATGTCTTCAAGAGAAATCTGATGAACTCAAAACAAAACCAGGTATTTGACAAGGGAAAGTATGATTTGAGTTTCAAATTGTAATAGCTCAAGACAGGAGAAGTTAACACACAGAGGATTGAGGGTTACCAATGCATGGAAAACTCTTACTTGTTCTCTTTAAAATTCTTTTCCATGCACAGTAGTTTAGGGTTCTGGTTCACCTTCCATCTTGCATTCTCTGCATTCATTTCCATTTCCATTCTTTCCATTTCTGCTCACTAGTTCATCATTTGTGTCTGGTCTGCTCACCCAAAGATTCTGGATCCTTGCAATGATCTGACTATCATTCATCCCCAGACGGAGCCACTGTTGGAGCTATAAATTTTTGCAATATTTTTCACATATTTTGCTTGACCCTAAGTTTCCATATGGTCCTCATCCTAAAACACTAGGGCTTGTTTTCCTATCATTCTACTCATTTTTCGTCCATTGTATCCATCGGGTCTTGCATGATTCACATCGTGGTCTATGTTTCCCTAACCCATTTTATGTGTTTCAGCTTGCATGAGTCTGTATTGCCTATCAACAAGACTCATCTAGTGTCTTAGCGAATAGATTTTATCTACAGGTGGTTGTCGGCATAGCTTTCACAGGGTTTCGACAAAGGGAAGATGCATATTTCGGAAAGAGTTTTGGCGTCGTTGTAATGTCACACCAAAATCGTTTTGTCTTACCGACTAGTCAAAGTGGATTTTTATCGGTGTAGGACTTTGTTTCTGCATAACGTCTTGGCAACCTCTCGTGGTTTCACTGACAATCATGTTGATTGTTCTTTTCGGCCAGACTGGGGGTATTCGATATAAGTCATAATGATTTCCATTTGTTTCACTAATCGGCGCTTAAGGGATACATTTCAGTGTGAGTTGGGGCTTTCGATATATTGTCCTGGTGAATGACCTTTGGTCTCACCGATAATGCATATGGAGACTCCATCGATATGAAAATATTTTGGTCTTGGCGAACACAAATGACTTCAAGATACTTCGGTATGACATGGTGTTGTCTCCGACAGGTCTCACTGATATTGTATTGTCTTTGCGACTGGGAAAGAAAATGGGACCTTTCGGTGTAATAGAATGATGTCTCCAAGATGTCTCCCTGATGGATGAAGGTCATGGAGACTCAGAGTACTCTCTGATTTTGGTGTGACAAGCAAGGGGTTACGGTGACATTCAAGATGAATAAGGGTTTTCGGTAAAGCAATGTGGAGTCTGTGAAAGGTCTTCCTGACCTGGATAAGTTATGACGACAGTAAATAAAACAAGGGGAATGCATCGGCATGAGATATCTATATGTCTCAGCGACAGGAAAGCACGTAAGGAAAAGTATGTATCGGCAAAACATAATCAAATCGATATGATATTTCACCGACAGCATAAGGCTATAACGATACACAGTGGAACAAATGGCTACTCCTGGACTTCAGCATAACGAGCAAATGGTCACGGAAAATGCGAAGTAGGGGAACACTGGCAGGGAGCGATAAGTGTTATTTTGCCTTCAGCATACCTTCAGGCCTGTCTTGGCAATTAGTTGGCAATTAAAACATAATTTCAAAGTGTTGGGCTGACATGACTGGGCCCGATTGTAACAGTTGATCGATATGGATTCTGGCCGACATGTGATCTCAACATATCTTGTTTTCGGATTGCTGGTGTATAAATATACACCCCAATTGTAATAGAAAAGAAGAATATTTTAGATTAGAAAAATACAGTAGAGTACGAATGGGCACGGTAGAATAAAGTTCTCATTCTAGAGACCATGGTGCATGTTTTTTAATGGAGGTTTCAATGAAATTCAGCTGGTGTGACAGGTTATTTTAGTATCAATTGTATGTTAAGCTTATTGGAAAGTATTGCTGAAGCTGTCTCCAATTTGATTTTTTCTGGTTGTTTAAATTGGAATAACAAGTTTACTTTCAGTTTATCTGTGCACATTTGCTGTGTTTGTGTGATTAATTAACTGGTTCTCTCAAGTAGGGATTAAATCCTTTTTCATTGATCACAGTAATCAAGAAGATTCATTTGGATTATTAAAGAAGAGCTCAGTAGTCATAATCTTGCATTGTTTATACAAGTTAGAACATATCATATGCCTGCAATTTGATTCTCTACTAGAACAAGTTGCCCACTTCTATTTCATTTGACTCTGCATACCCAACAAGGCACTGGTCTCTGCAATTTCATTATTTGAATTCATTCAATCTCTTTTTATCAGTTGATTAAGCATTCTAGGATTTAAATCAAAAGATAGTTATCAAGTTTGATTTCATTTTGTTCACTATCATATGCCATTGTGGACGAAGCATTTTAGAAGGATAATCATAAGATAAGTCTGCACTATTCAGATAGGTACACCCGCCTAGGTCTGGCAACACCTGAAGAGTAGAAGGTTTAATTCATTTGACCTTGTTTGTTACCCTAAAGCGTATCAAGAGATTGGAAACCTCTTGAGGCATTCAACCTACGTTTTTGAGAGCTAACAAATGCCTCATGAGCAATGTGTCTCATTGACATTAAATGTGCCTCACTAACAATAAAGAATATGCCTCATTGGCAAGTGCCTCACTGGCAAGATTGTGCCTCACTGGCTAATGCAATCTACCTCATACCATCATAGTTCTGATACAAATACAAAGTATCATCTCTGTTTCATTTTCACAGCTTCTTCTGATCTCACATCAATTGAGATTCAAAAGAAAAATTCCAAGCACAACATAATGATGCATATAAATATACCTTTATATACAACATTATGAAATACTTCAAAAATTGATCAATTTTACAAAGCACTGAGTGTTCTTTTCATACAAATTTCATAATACAAAATATAACTCAATGAAGTACCTTTTACACAATTCAAAATGATGTGTATTTTCTATTCAACATGCCGAAGAACGAGTTCAAGGAAGTACGTATAGTGTTCTTCATTTTTAAACTGAAACATAACTTCCATCTCTAATTGTTCATTAACCAGTAATAGTTCCTTTTAACAAATGCCTTAACAATAAAATGCCTTGTTGATCTGTCATAACAATCCTCGAAATGTCTCATTGTTCATGAAATTCAAATATAATTGAAAAATAGACTTTACAAAATCTTATGCAAACTCACATGGGTTAAACAACTAACATAAACTGACCTGAATAGAGAAACTGAAGAATGCCTTCTTTTTCTTTTCATAAAACAAAAACTGAATATGGAGGATAGAACCTGTTATACACCTGTCAGAGAATAACCAATTGTCATTTCCATACTCGAGTCCAAACTGTCATGCTTCCTCCCAAACCTGTCATGCTACCATAAGACCTTCCTTGGCCAAGATTTTCAATGCCCTAACTGTTTCGAGTCGTGCCCTAGCTCGAGCTCGAGGGATTTTACAAATCTTTCCAAAACATAAACTTTAAAAAATGCATAGGCTTCAAAAATCCTTTTCAATCTTTTATTACATTTACATCTCAATTCCTTTAGATGTTGATGGGAATAAAGTCCATTTTATTTCAAATACTTTTCAAAATATAATGCCATGGGGTACTCAAGACATGTTCACTTTTACCTTTGCTTTAGATACATATTCAAGGCAACTTTCTCAAGATGTGCAATCAAACATTTACCTTTGACATGTATATACAACAAGCTACACTTTGTTCCATATTGATACAAATGTCATGTAATCCAAGATGTATATGTAACTTTTCCAATCTGATGTATTGATTCAAAGAAAAGACCATATGATCAAGTATGTGTGAAAGTGATCACATTATAATCAAACTGAAATAGAAGAATGCTCATATCCACATACATCAAAGCATCTCAAGACATTTCACACTAATGCCAAAAATGCCTTAGGGGTTAACAGAAAGGAGGACGTTTGGTTGTAGGTTTGAAGGTGTTTAGATAGTAGAAAATAGATTTGAAAGTTGTTGGTTTATTGTAGAAGGGACTTCTCATTGAAGATTGCATATTAAAGGAGCTAGAAGCTATAGGAAGGGGATAGATTGAAGGAGGTCAATTTTTTATTGATATTTATTGTTTGTAGCAAACTTATATCAATATTATTTTAGTTTGTAATGGTTTATATCAATCCATATGGCTGCAAACAATCTAATTTCAAATTTGTTATATTTTACATATAATTTCATGAGATTTTGAATAAGAAACTATAGTTACTTCTTGCAAATTTATGAGTTGTTTCAAATGATTTCTAAGTTCCATTTTCAGATTGTTGTGAGCATTTGAATAAGGGTAAGATCCATACTTCATTAGTGGTATCAAAGCCAGAGTTCTTGAGAGTGCAGACATAAGCACCAATTAGAGGCAGTTTGCACCAAGACCTGGGGTGGAGAGTGTTGAGGATTTGTAAATAGATCGCCAAGTGAGGAAATTTATATGTGAAGAACTTGAGGATTTGAAGATTTTTTTTAAGGATTTGTGAGGCCTTGAAAATGAAAAAAAAAGAAAGGTAAGAAGCTTTTTATAGTTGTGTATGCAAGTGAACATGATGGAGAAAATATTGCAGAAGTATGCTTTGAAGATAGTGTGAAGGAAGATGGTGAGATTGTAGCAAAGGATGAGAAGAAAAAATAAAGTGCAATAATCAAAGAGGAAGATGATGTTGCAAAATTAGATGAGTGTCCTTTGGAGGACTTGAAAGTATTAGAAAATGAAGGTGTAGCTGAGAGTGAAGGTGAAAAGGCTATGGCAGTCGATATTGGTGAGAACAAGGTTGTAGAGAAAGAGGCAATACATAATATTTTTCATTCTTATGATGAAGATGAGAGTTTGTTTTGTGTAAATGAAAGAGTTTTAGTAGAGGATAAAATTTACTCATGTTTTATTAAATTTAAGGAAAATGATGATTTGTATATTTTGGATAAGTTGGTTCAAACAGAGTTTGCTAGTGGTGTTTGGTATGCAAAAGATTTGTTTGGTGTTGCAAATTTTATTGCATATGCATTTTGGTGGAGGTGGTCATACTTTGGTGGGTTGAATCCCACAATATTAGAGGAGAATGCGAGATACACTTGGAGGAGGTGGTCAGGTTATGGTGGAACTGATTCCACATTGAGGAAGAGGAGTAAAGAGACGAGTTGTCAGAGGAAGATGTTTCTTGTTCCATCTAGGTGTTGGAAGAGGAGAAAGAAGAACTCATTGGTGGTACCAAATTTATTAATTGGGTTTTCTGAAGATTATTTACAATCTGAAAGGATGGTCCTACCATTCAACTCCATTTTGTGGACCAAGCTCACAATTTTTTTCTACCTTGGGTGTCTGATGCAGGAGCATCCACAGTTGATTGGAAATCTTGCATCAACCAAAAACAATATTTTAATTTATTTTCCTAAATTTTGGTAGGTGATTTATTTAATAGGATAATTTGCAAGGTGAGACTAAAATAAATATTAAATATTTTCCTTTTATTATTTTGTTGCAATTTTGGGATGTGGAGACAACTTAGAAAGGAATTTTGAGAAATTGTCAATTTCAAAAATTGGCAATAAATATTCTTGAGCATGGGTCTTGGAAGGAATATGAGTTGTAAAATGAATTTAAAACTTCCTAAAATCATGCATGCAAAAGTGGGTGCCCAAGGTAGGTTGGAAGGAGTTACATTAGAAACTGCCTTAAAATCTAGGAATGGACTCCCATTTTGGTAATTTTGGTGGGAGCGAGTTGAGAAAATAATTTTTAATATTATGGAAGCTTTTTGGAATTGATTTTTTGGAGGTTTCTTCCCAACTTGGTCGTGGTTTTTTTCTAGAGAAGTTCTAGGAGCTTGTTTTGGAAGATTACAAGCAATTTGGACTTGGTTTTGGTAGCCATTCTTGGCTAGAATGTGTACGTTGTTGTTGCAGGTGTGGATTTTCTTGGAGAAGGTGGAAAGTACATTTGGTTGCAAGTTTGAAGGTGTTTGGACAATGGAAAATAGATTTCAAAGTTGTTAGTTTATTGCATCAAGGACCTCTCATTGAAGATTGCATATTAAAGGGGCTAGAAGCTATATGGAGGGGATAGATTAAAGGAGGTCAATTTTTGATTGATCTTTGTTGTTTGTAATAGACTTATATCAGTATTATTTTAATTTTTAATAGTTTATATCATCCCATATGGCTGTAAACAATCTGATTTCATATTTTCTATATTTTACATATAATTTGATGAGATTTTGAATAAGAAACCATAGTTACTTCTTGCATAATTATGAGTTGTTTCAATTGATTTCTATGTTCCATTTTTAGACTTTTGTGAGTATTTGAATAAGGGTAAGATCCATAATTCATTAGTGGCATCAAAGCTGAAGTTCTCAAGTGTATAGGCAGAAGCACCAATCGGACGCAGTTTACACCAGGACCTAGGGTGGAGAGTGTTAAGGATTTGTAAAAGACCACCAAGTGAGGTAGTTTACATGTGAATAAATTAAGGATTTGAAGATTTTTGTTGAGGCTTTGTGAGGCCTTGAAAATGAAAAAAAAAATAAAGGAAATAAGTTTTTCATAGTTGTGTATGTAGATGAATAGGATGGAGAAAATATTGCAGAAGTATGCTTTGAAGATAGTGTGAAGGAAGATGGTGAGATTGTAGCAGAGGATGAGAAGAAAAATAAAATGTAACAATCAAAGAGGAAGATGATGTTGCAGCAATAAATGAGTTTCCTTTGGAGGACTTGAAAGTATTAGAAAATGAAGGTGCAACTGAGAGTGAAGGTGAAAAAGATATGACAACCGACAGTTGTGAGAAAAAGGTTGTAGAGAAAGAGGTAATACACAATATTTTTCATTTTTATGATGAAGATGAGAGTGTGTTTTTTGTAGATGAAAGAGTTGCAGTAGAGGATAAAATTGATTCATGTTTTATTAAATTTGAGGAAAATGATGATTTGCATGTTTTGGATAAGTTGGTTCAAATAGAGTTTACTAGTGGTGTTTGGTATGCAAAATATTTGTTTGGTGTTGCAAAGTTTAGTGCAGGTGAATTTTGGTGGAGGTGGTCAGACTTTGGTGGGTTGAATCCCACAATATTGGAGGAGAATGTGAGATACACTTGGAGGAGGTGGTCACGTTATGGTGGAACTGATTCCACATCGAGGAAGATAAGTAAAGAGTAAAGTTGTCAGAGGAAGATGTTTATTGTTCCATATAGGTGCTAGAAGAGGAGAAAGAAGAACTCATTGGTGGTACCAAATGTTAGGATTCAGGAAGATCGGAGCAATAAACATTAACAATTATATGTAGATTAAATAACCCAAAAAATAACAATAAAGAATAACACAAAAGAGATCAACACAGAAATTTAACGTGGTTCACCCAATATGGGCTACATCCATAGAAACTCAGCCACCCAGTGATTTTATTATCCAGTGCAAAACAAATTACAATCTCACGAATCACCATACCGCAACATACATCCCAATTGCTTATAACAATTTTTTTGGAACCATCCAGAAATAGGGTTTTACAAGGTCCTTTTTCATTTAACATGTTGATGAGAAAACCTTGATGTGTCAATGGGGAAGAAACCTTGACGTGTCAGCAAAAAAAAACCTTGACATGTCACCAGAAAAAACCTTGACGTGTTAACATTTTTTTTTTTCTGAGGCGATGCCTCAAACCCCACGATACATTACAAGTGTACAATATTTGCATGATCAGTCACCACATGCCAACACCAAATTTAGTAATGGATTTTTTTGAAGGTTATTTACAACCTGAAAGGATGGTCCTACCATTCAACTCCATTTTGTGAGACCAAGCTCACAAAATTTTTCTACCTTGGGTGTCTAATGCAGGAGCATCCACAGTTGACTGGAAATATTGCATCAACCAAAAATAATATTTTAATTTATTTTCCTAAAGTTTTGTAGGTGATTTATTTAATAGGATAATTTGCAAGGTGAGACTAAAATAAATATTAAATATTTTCCTTTTATTATTTTGTTTTGCAATTTTGGGATGTGGAGACAATTTAGAAGGGAATTTTGGGAAAGTGTCAATTTCAAAATTTGGCAATAAATATTCTTGGGCATTGGTCTTGGAGGGAATATGAGTTGTAAAATGAATTTAAAACTTTTAAAATCATGCATGCAAAAGTGGGTGCCCAAGGTGAGTTGGAAGGGTTACATTATAAGAAACTACCCTAAAATCTAGGAATGGACTCCCATTTTGGCAATTTTTAGTGGGAGTGGATTGAGAAAATCATTTTTAATATTATCGAAGGTTTTCGGAATTGATTTTTTGGAAGTTTCTTCCCAACTTGGTCGTGGATTTTTTCTAGAGAAGTTCTGGGAGCTTGTTTTGGAAGATTACAAGCAATTTGGACTTGGTTTGATAGCCATTATTGGCTAGAATGTGTAGGTTGTTGTTGTAGGTGTGGAATTTCTTGGAGAAGGTGGAAAGGACATTTGGTTGTAGGTTTGAAGGTGTTTGGACAGCAGCAAATAGATTCTAAATTTTCTAGTTTATTGTAGAAAGGACTTCTCATTGAAGATTGCATATCAAAGGAGCTAGAAGCTACATGAAGGGGATAGATTGAAGGAGGTCAATTTGTGATTGATCTTTATTGTTTGTAACAGACTTATATCAGTATTATTTCAGTTTTTAATGGTTTATATCAGCCCATATGGCTGCAAACAATCTGATTTCATATTTGTTATATTTTACATATAATTTCATGAGATTTTGAATAAGAAACCATAGTTACTTCTTGCAGATTTATGAGTTGTTTCAAATGATTTATAAGTTCAATTTTCAGATTGTTGTGAGTATTTGAATAAGGGTAAGATCCATACTTCATAAGAGGAAAAGAGGAGAATGGAAGTGAATGTATTGTAATCTCATTTATTTGAAGATAATGCATACTCGGCTGCTATTCTTGGTGGAGTTTTCTCCCACAAGGGTTTCTCCATGTAAATCTTATGTTATGTGATGCTCTTATGTCATAAATTTTTTCCTCTTTACTACTATATTATGGTGATGTTATTATTCATTTATTGGTGTTATAAGTTCACATAAGGTAGTGTTGATAATCATGATATGTTGGTTGAGTTTTAGCATCATTAAGAAGATGGATCTAATCATGGGAATTCCATATTAAAGAAACTTAATTTTAGATTTTCATATAATTTCAGGTTCATGTTGTAGTAGTCCAATATTTAATCTATTGAATCCATATTTGGATAGAGATTGAATTTCCCAATAATTAGTATTAGAACATGTGCATATTTCTCATCCTTTGGTATTAGAGCTTAAGGTGAATTTGGTTCTAGGTATTCTTTCTTTTTTATTTCTTAGTCTAGCAAGCTTGTGGAAATTTGTTAGAAGGAATTGAAGGTTGTTGGAAGGCTTGTGGGGATGCAATGATTTTTTTGTGAGTTAACTTTGTTTTGCAGATTTGTTAAATTGGAAGCCATGGATATTGTCAGTGTGATCTATTTTGGGCATTGTAAGCTCATGATTGTGGATCTTCATGGAGTTGGTTATGTTTTGAAAAATTGTATCTATTATTTGAAAACATGTGTGTATCCTCTTTTTTGGTGTTTTTTTCCCTTTACCTTATTGTCATATGCAATGAGAAGTTGTTCATGTTGGATGGGTACTTTTAACATCCTTATCACATGGAGAAACACCCACTATTTGGAGTATAGAATGGAGTGCTTATGTTGGCTTCGTGGTTTTAGCCCTTGGTTACATGAAAGCACTGTAATATAAGCCACTAACCTCTTTGTAAATTTTGGAGATGATATGTTTCATATGTTTCTTCTGAACAACTTGGTTTTCTTGTTGGGTTGTAGTTTTCTCTTTTGTTTAGTTGTGGGTTTGTAGATTTGTGCTTATTCCATTATTCGAATGACATGTTTGATGTGAATGTCTAGATATTTAAGTGGATTTCAGATTTACAAAAATGGTTTTAGATGTTTTACATGTTAGAAAAAATATTTGGAATGTAGATCTATGATAATACTATATTTAGGGTTTTTTGGATGAAGACAGTTGCAAATTTGCATGGTTGCTTGGAGGGTTCTTATTGATCTATGGTCACTCTCATGTGGGTTTGTTTGGAAAATTAGGTCTAGCATTGATCCTAGTGTTTGTGTCTTGTAAATATACATGTTATACCTAATTATCTCTATTGTACATGTTGTTGATGTGGGGTTAAATCTATTTCATTTTTCAAGATTGGAGCACTCGTTATGTATTTATCCTTTGATATGTTGTATTTGTGTAGATCTTGTAAAATTTTCTAATGTGGATTTTTTGGTAGGCCTTATTGTTGGTCACTATTATTACATTGTTATATTTATTGCATTGATATGGTTATTGCGAGTACCTGATATAGTTGTTCATTTAAATTTATAGTCATATTTTATGGTGCATGAGAAGCTTTGTTCAATTTCAATAGGGTTTTGTTAATAATATTGGTCACGATGCCATGTATAACTCAATATTACTTTAAATGCTAGATTTATGTAGTTATATAATGTGTTATATCTTCTTTGTTTCAAGATTTTGGTTCTAAGTTGTTATTATTGCAGTGTGTAGTGAGCTATGGATAATATTTTATTAGAAGATGGATGGTCTTTTGAAATATTTATTGGTGTCATAAGGATCTCTTGGATTTTTCCCTTATATTGTAGTGACAGTTTAATAAAATCTTTAATTCTAATTGATAAAGGATGTGTGGCAATTGTATCTTCTTGGTTTGGATATCATGGTTTGCCTTTACATTTTTAGAGCTCATGGTATTGAGTTCTTTTATTGTGTTTTGGCCATGGAGGATATTCAAGTAAGAGATGGTTATCATGATGTCTAGAGAGCTTGGTTACACTATTTAATGGGAGCTTTGGTAGTGATGTGGATTCATCATTTGATGATGAATGGTTATCTTCATGTGATCTCCTAGAAGAGGATGTTAGATCATCATGTTATGATATGTTCCAAATTCTATAGTTGGAAATTTGATAATTGTCTTGTTTGTTCTCTTTGATTTTGAGTGTTAATCATTTGCTTGGAGCTTCATGATTTTTTAGGGTTACATTTGAAGTTGGCATGGATTGATTGGTGGATGCTCATGGAGACTAGGGAGATTTGGGTGAGGTTAATAGTTCTCTTCTTTTTTGGGGATCGTGTGTTGAGATGGTTACTCTTTGATGAGAATTTCAATAGAAAGACCAAGGATCCTACACCTAGTTGTGGATGTGAATCCATTATGGACCTGAAGAGAAGATTTCCCTTTATTATAAGCTCTTATTTATTGGTGTTGTGTGGATAGAACAATCTTGTACCCACTCTTGGTCTACTCGATAGGCAAATGTTCTAAGAAGTATTTCCCACTTGAATATCAAATGCATTATCTATTTTGTATATTGTCTTCTCATATGAGTTAGTCTTGAATATAAAAATCTTGAGGACTTGTTAAGAAGAAGATGCATGGTTATATGCATTTCCATTGTTCTACTTGTTTTGGTCTTGAGTTATGGATCTAGTTATGAGGAGTTATTTAGAGAGGTACAAGAAATGGTTTGTGGCTATGGACATATTCCATTAATTGTGGAAATGATTGATTGATTTCATCTACCTTTGATATGAGAGGTTTACATCTATTGCTGCCATGTTTTCATTTGAATTAAATGTTAGATGTTGATATCCTTTTAGTGTGGTAATGTTGAAGGAGATCTTACTTTACACAGCTTGGTACATGTTAGTGTGGAACAAGGATATGATTTGATTTGTAGGTTCTCTCTTTGGTCTTGTTCTTCTTCCTAGATGTTTGTATTCACATGGTTTAGTGTTAAGAACTTGGGAGGGCTATGGAGACTAGTGGTGAGAGAGGTATTGCAGTGTATTTGTTTATAGGATTTACATAACATTGTGTGTTTCCTTGACACTATGTAATAGAGGAAATAACCACATCCTCGATGTGAAGTACTATAGTTAGACTTGGTATGCCTTGATCTATTTTCAGATTTGACATTTCTCGTGTAGTAGGAGAATATATATCAAGTTGTTCTCTTTGATATCTTGGTTTGTTGATTACTTATGTTATGATGAGTTTGCATATTTCATTGGATTAACATCTACGAGTTATGTAGTTGTGTGGGATAATCACCCATTTTATTTTAGTGGGATGACTTGAATATGGATTGTCTATATCCATGAGAATTTTTTAGTGTTTATGCTAAATTTTTTAGTTGTCCTTATTTTTGGTCATGTGTATATTGGTATGTTGCATTGAGATACAAGTATAGATATACATAGAATTGATTACATATTTTAGGTTGGTATGTTGATGGCATGGAGTTCTATATATTATTTCTATACCTTGGTTTGAGGTATGGTTAGCTTGGATGAGTTGCATTTTTTTGTGGTTACTATTCTAGCTAGTATGCGTAAGGCAGCTACTCAGATCCTTTATTATCATTTGAATCTGATGTTTTTTTAATGCGAAAATTGGTGTAGATTTCAATGACAGTAGGTATCTTGTTGGAGCATGAGAGCATGGTGGAGATTTAGGTGGTACATGATTGGATAAGGGATGTTTTTCCCTTGTTTTTGATTCCTATGGGTATATTTACAATGTATGATGTCAAGTGGGAGAATGTTAGGATTAAGGTGCCAACTACCTTGTAAATCCTATCATATTGCATGGTTCAAACATCCTTGGAAAGTGTCCCTAGGCACTTAGGGTGTATTGGGAAAATATTTTATAATATTTATTCTCACCATTGTTTGTATTACATTCATAAGGGGTGATGGGTCCCAATAGCAGTGGCAAAGGTGTCTTGTGGACATAAATATTTAATATTTTTTCCACACATGTGGACACCTAGAATGGGATGATAAAAGATAAGCAAAAGGATAAATGAGTGAAATATTAGTATTCTCCAAGTGGATGCTTGGAAAGAGGCAACACGTGTCTCTTTGTATTCCATCATTTATTGCATTTAATGTAATGTTTATGTTTCCAAGTTTGGCACCCAAGTTGGATGGAAATTATTGGAGCCAAAACTAGTGTCCTTTCATATTTTGAGGTGATCCAAGGTTTGGGGACATTTGGAATGAAGGGTCATCTTTGGGTTCCATGTTTGGTACATTATACCTCTACACAAGCCTATAAAATCAACTTCTTGGATGCAAAAATTATGAGGAACAGTTGAATGTAGTGTTGATTTATATGAACAAGGATAGGTCAATGCATAAAGAGGTTTTTCATAGGTGCACATATGCTTCCATGTTGGAGGCAAAGAGGAGAATGGAAGTGAATGCATTGTAATCTCATTTGAAAATAATGTATACTTGGCCTCTCTTCTTGGTATAGTTTTTTACGGACAAGGTTTTCTCCATGTAAATCCTGTGTTATGTGATGCTCTTATGTTTTTGGTTTGTGCCTCTTTGTTGCTATCTTATGGTGATGTTATTATTTATTTATTGTTGTTATAAGTTCACATAAGGTAGTGTTGATAAGCATGATATGTTGGCTATTTTTAGCATCATTAAGAAAATGAATCTAATCATGATAATTTCATATTAAGGAAACTTAATTTTATATTTTCATATAGGTTTTATATTTTCATGTTGTAGTAGTCCAAGCCTTGTATATCATCCACTGAATTCATATTTGGAAGAGATTGAATTTCCCAATACTTGGTATTAGAACCTATATATTTCTCATCACATGTGAGGTTAAGTTTAATTGTTCACTTAAGAGTTGTATTTGGTCTAACATGAATTGATTTTGATGTTCATGATTTTTTGTTCTAGGATATTCTTTTTGGAAATACCAAGAATAGGTGAAGTATAAGTGTTTATTTTGTTTTGGCAAATACGATTAATAGTAGTGAGATTTTCTATGTTTGAAGGCTTGTGACATGATATTTAAGTTTTTAGGTTATAGATGCTATGAGTAATTTTTCCTAGTTCTATACATTGTATGAGAATATCATCCTTGTGTTCAAATAAGAACTAACTTAATTGGGCGTGGCCTTTTTTAGTTTTGAACAAATATTTATGATAATTTTGAAACTCGTTATGATTGAAAAAGTCATCATTATCATCACTGCATACAATTGAATTTTCAAGTGGATCTAAATAAGAAGCTTCTCCAACATAAGGATTTTGGATGCATGGGGTGCTTGGAAGGAAGGAACTTTCTTCAATGAATATTAAACATATTGGGATAAAAGTTGACTTGAAGTTTTAGGTTGAACTTGGTTGAAAAGCGCTTCACTAAATGAAATGTATTTTTCATGTTTAAGCTCTTATTTTTCTAGCTTGAAGTGTTATAATAAGCTTTATTCATATTCTAGTTTTGGTTTTTTTGGTATCAAAATTCAAAAAATGGGATGTAAGACAAAGAAGACATAATAACAACCTAGATTATTTGAGTATATGTGTCTACACTTGTGATTTTTCCAATGATTCCTTTTCTTGGAAAGGAAAGTATGACCAATGAGGAGACAATAGCCAATTTTGATCATCAAGATCACACTAAGGTATAACAAGAGAAAATACATGACCTACAATCCAATTTTTAAGGGAACATGATGAATAAATCCTTATGGCTAGCCACTTACTAGTGCATCACAAGTATATGTAGTCAAATTCCTTTAACTAGGCGTATACAAGGTTCACTAAGGGGATTCCTTGATATACTAAAAGAATGTGAGGCCCAAATCTATGGAATGAGAAGTATGTCTAATAACTTGGTGCGAGAGGGTAATCAAATCTTTTCCTGTATTTTGTAAGGTATAAAATTCTTGCAAGCTTAGCCAAAAATGAGAAATGTCACTCAATGGGAGAGTCTTTTGATTCTCTCCCAAAATTTATACCCCATTAGAACACAAGGGTTTGGGTCATCATACTAAGTGATTAAATCCCAATACAAGCCCTCTAAAACCTAAAAAGAAAGAAGAATATTTCCCATTTTCAAGATCATAATTACATGTGAGGGAAGAGTATGTGTATCCAACCTCCAAGGTAAAAGGGTGAATTGGATCAATTTTGATCTTCAATATTGCCTAAAAGGTGCAAGAAGAGAACATACATGGATCCAAAACCCAAAACAAACATCTAATCTAATAAAAAAAATCAATTTTAGCAACCCAAACCAAATGTATCATAGTTTCAAATTGAAGCCTTTAGCAAGTAGTGCTACATAAAACAAGTTAGTAGTTTGAAGAATTTTTTCTTTGACACACAAGGCCTACAATAAAATGGGTCAATAAATAATAATGAATATTTAAATACAACTATAATACTAATGATAAGAAGGTGTGCAATCAAATCTTGATGATGTGATGATGGCTATACCAAACAATTAATATTAGAAAATGTATAAATAAATATTTCCACTATAAATATTGTGAAGAAACATGAACTTGATAAAAATCCAAATCTTAGTTTGTGTGTGAAAGTTATGAAACTTTGAAACTCCAAAAATAGCGACTACAAAACAACAACTAAAAAATGATCTCTAAAAAAATTAAAATAAAAAAAGATATATTGTTATCAAGAGAACAAAATTCTACCTTATTTCAAAATAAAATACTATAAGACTTTATAATACTATAAAAGTGCCTTTGTATGACCAACTTATGGTTGTTTGAAAATGACCTCTATTGGAAAGTGTAATAGAGAAGGGGGTAGGGGTTAGCTATTATTTGGTAGCCCATGGGAAAAAAAAAAGGTAGCCTTACTAGTTGATGTGGAAGATGGGTGATGGACACATAGCTAGTTAGTTGAGCATTGTTGGGGTTGTGAATGGATAGAGAAATAGTGGAGAGCAGCAATTGATTCTGAAGGAAAGTGGGGTGACTAAGTGGAGGTGTCTAAATGGATGAGAAGAAGGGAAGTGGGAGTGGTGGCTAAGAAAATATGTTTGGGTGGATGAGTGGAAGAGAGGTAAGAGCTATGATAGTTGTTAGCAAGTGTGAAGGGTGGCTAGAGAGCTACCAACAACAAAAGGATTTCCCCAACCACAAGTATTTAATCCCCACTGATGTTCAAAATACTAACCAAGGGGAGAGGCATGGACATGACCCTATAACCATAGGGTTTGAAAGGTACAAGGGTACATGCATATGCCCTTGCAACTTTTTAATTATAATTATTTTAAAACTTTTGATTTATAATTTTTATAATTTTTTGTTTTACAAAGTTTTTAAATGATTTTTTTTTTAAATATAGTAACATGCAAGTAGGTGACTTGTGAAAAATCATTCAAACCCTACCTACAAAACAAGTCAAAATCAAGCTATCAAAATTACAAAATTTTGATTATATCAAGGTCAAAGGTTCCAATTGAGTGTGCTAAAAAGTATGCAATAAATTTAGAATAAATCTAAAATTAAAACAATAATTAAAATTTCTATTCTAAACACATGTGAAACTCAGATGGAATATTGATTCATATTTGTTCGTATTATGATGGAATGTGGATGCTTAAGTGATTGTGCAGATTTTTGAAATGTGTTGAAATTTCCTATAAATTCTTCTATATGTGGATTGAGAAAGAAGAGGTGGATTTATAGGTTTTTGGATTAGGAATGAATGGTTGAGATCAATTCACTTGATTTAGCAACTTGAGCTACTTTTCTTGGTTTATAAATAGATTTAAATAACCTTTAATTTGTTTGATTTATTCCATTTATGAATGTGCAAACATAAATTAAGGAATTAAAAATTTCAAGGTTGAATGAGTGGAAGATAATGACTTTTAAAAATGGCATGTTGAGAGGATAATTAATTAATTAATTACATAATTAAACCTTTAATTTGTTTGATTTATTCCATTTATGACTATGCAAGCATAAATTAAGGAATTAAAAATTTCAAGGTTGAATGAGTGGAAGATAATGACTTTTAAAAATGACATGTTGAGAGGATAATTAATTAATTAACTACATAATTTTATTTATAGATTTTGTGAGAAGATAATCAATTAATTATATGTGCATGGATTTCTTTATGAAATTTGTGAGATGATGGCCAATTAATTATGTATGCATGGATCTATTTAGAAATTGATTAATTAATTAACAATAATAAATTATTAATTAATTGTGATGTGATGTTAGTGGATAAAGATGAGAATTAAATAATTAAGAATAAATTAATAATTAAATAATTATATTTGATTAGTTGATGAAATATGATGATATAGTGCAATTAATTAATTAATTATTCAATGCGGTGATGTTAGAGGGAATTAGGTATGATGGATTTATGTGTAGAATTAATGATAGATGGTATTAAAATTTAAGTGTCTACAACATCTAGGTGATCTTCATAGGGGTGAAGCATCAAAACTTCTTGGGAGGTCACCTATCCCAATACTACTTCGACTCAAGCACGCTTGACCATGGAATTTTCCCCAAGATCAAGCCTTCTTAGTTTGCTACCCCATTTACAAAACCATCAACAAATGTTATGTTTTATGAACCATTCATTATAAATTGGATCTATAGAGAAAGTAACACAAATCATTAGTTTACATCATCTTTAAATTCTTGATAATTTGTTCATTATAATTGACAAAATGTGCTAAATATTGATTTTTGTGACCCAATAAAGATGAAAAGTGGGACACACTATTGCACGTTCACCCATATACATACTCCAATAGATTCACCTTATTTATGCATGTATCGCATTTATCTACACATGTGTTGTTATGTGTTAGTATTTAAAGATATTGAATACATTCATTCTAGTCATTGCCCTGAAGTATTTGAAGTACACAATTCTAGTGCATTGGAATAATCAAATAGTGACACACTTTGATTTGGTGCAATAAAAAGAGTAAAGAATCTACGTACTTGGGGACGTCAATGCTATTTATAATATTGTTCAATGTAAAGGGGTTGATCAAGGCACACAGCCCTCATATCTTGGTCATACAACAACCTGGCATAGGTATTTGTCAATATCATCGACCCAAACTTTCATATAAGGTATAGTAGAAGATTGCGCATTAGGTAAGGTTGTAGGACATAGCCCTATAAATTGCTAGCTTGAATTTGAAGCATACGTGTATATTCATAATTGCAAGTTTGTGCTAGGTTTGTGACCTTGTCACCCAATAAGACAAAAATCAAGCATAAAATTTTAGATAATTTTATTGACAAAGAGGCATTGATTCTAGATTCAAGAACAAAACAAATTCTAGAACCTCATCCATTTTCACATCATTCTTACATTATCAAACTAAGTACCGCCCATCCATCTCATTTAAGTTTTAAAATACTTTATCAAGATTTGTATTCTCATTATACATACTATATACATACATAATTAATCTAAATTAATTGTACTTACTTGCATACCTTTATTTAATTAATCTAAATTTTCATAATAAAATATCATTTTCCATTTCATTCTTTAATTTTGTCTCCATATTTTGATTGATTTTTTAATTGAAATGCTAATCTATCAAATATATCTTTTTGGAAATGTCATTTCTTTATTTTCCTTCACTCTTAAATTTTATAAAATTGAATAGGTGACATATGGGATATAACTTTTGAAGTGCAACATATTTTTCATTCACTTTATAAAAAATAAGATTATATATATATATATATATGAAACAAAACAATAAGAAATTACAAGAATGAAGCTAAGTAAGTTGAAGTATAGAGTAACCAGTCAAAAAGACAACAACTGCGACCAAAAATCCAGCCATAAAAAACAACAAAATAGAATTATATCTTTTTTTATTGAGAAAAATACTGAGATTACAACAAAATAGAATTATATCTTGAACAAATGGCATAAAAAAAAGGTTATCCATTATCTGATATATCCAAGGACTTGTGGCTTGTGTGACTGGCTTTATATGTGCTCAATTTGGGAGGAAATTTTGCTTCGCAGTTAACACTATTGAGAACTATTGGGAATGGGAAAATTTAAACATTTTCCCACCATGCTTTTTTTCACATTTTCCAAGTTTTCATAGTTTTCACGTCCATCGAGGTCTCGTGATTATATCAATATATTTTCCATAATAAGGAAAACTCCCTCCAATGATTCAAGGACAGAAGTAGACATCACACCACTTTAATGCAGAGTGAGTCCTGTTCTTTTCTAAGTTTGATCAGTCCTATTGAGGGACTTTGCTGGTTGTGTTTTAATATTTGTTTTCTAATTTGTGACTTTAGTTTTTAATTTTTAGTAGAAGAGATATTTATATAAGTTCATTATTGTATCACATGATGATGTAAAATTCTTTAAAAAAATGGATCATAACAAATTATAAAATCTCAACTTACAACTTTCCTTCTACATGTACCATTATGTCAACTTCAAAAGAATTTTTGCAGGGATGAGATCATCCAACATGCAAAAGGGGATTGATAATTTATAGTATTCAAATGAGAAAATTTCCATTTTCAAGGAAACAATTATAAATTCTCTTATATGCATTATAGTCTTTTCTTTCCTATAAGAAAATTCTGCCTCCCATCATCTGCAGATTTCTGTCAACCAACACACTAAAACCAAGGAGTGGAACCACTAAGTCTGTGCATCCAAATTGTTGTTCAACCTCTAGTGTAGGTGTGGCCCCTGTTATCTTTCGTTCGTCTTTTCTCTCACCCCACTGAAGAAACTTTTTCTTTTAATTGGACACCACATCACTCCATGCCTGTATAAGACAGGCATGTACCATGCACCTACCACCACATAAGCATTTAGCAATCAAACCATACACTTGTTTCACGCCACAAAACCCACTTTGTTTCCTTCTGATCAGCTAAGAATCAGCAACCTTTTTAACAGATTCCTTACACACATATCCAACTAACAGACAGTGATTCCAGTTACCCCACTTACTCATAAAGTAATCATATCCCGGAACATTCGACACATTGTACCATACTCGACTTGATTTTGATCAATCCAACTCGGGCTCAAACGGGAATAACACTATTAAAACATCCAAGAAAGGTATGATCGATATAGACAGCAAATACATGGGGAAGGTATCATTTGCCCCAAACCCTGATGGCAACATCACATCTTCAAAAATCTCATATACCCCTCGCCGCTCCTTGGTCCCCTCCTCTGCGCCCCCTCAAAATATCCTCATATTGGGGTTCTAAACAAACTACGTTTTCATGCGTCCATAAGTAAACGAGGGAGGGCTGTAAAACCCAAAAAAAAATCGTATATTTGTTACACCCATAACCCGTTTTCTGTCTGAACAGGATTACACTTCCATCAATCCACTGGGATGCATACATTTCACAGTCATATCGTATTCAAACACCCCTTCAATTACAGAATCTGGTTCGGATAAGCAATTTTTTAAAAAAAGAACAATTTTCCCGATCAGTTCGTGAACAGTTGACGATCTGATAAAGCTATAAGACAATAACCAAGATAACTGATTGGTGTGGACTCCCCTCGAAGACTAAAACCCCCCTAAAGCCCATCCATAATTGAACAGCCGTTTGCTATTCTCACTGTCATTATCTCTCTCATGTCTTATAACCCATTGAGTCACATCCACAGGCAATTTTAGTCAGGATTAGGCCTTGAGCTGTTGACAACAGTCGGATGGTACATTCTGCCCATTTTACTGAAACATGAAAAAAAATTAAAAGAATCTAACCTTGGATGGTATAACCCTATTTAATATGCCAGGTGAATCGCGTTGATAAAGAATCCCCGAAATGTGAATCAGACCATTGGCGCTCCACCCATAACAATTTATTTTGCGTTATGCCCCAAAACCATAAATTATCAATAGTAAATAGTTAAAATCATTTTAAACCTTCAGGTGATTTCCATGGGCAAAAGGGGACATGAGTTCTTATAATGTCAATCCTGCAAGATGATGTCATATGAGCCACCAAACCATGCAACCATTTAAAATATTTTTATGGTTCACAAAACGCCTTCTACGAAAGTCCATGCCTGCAGTATGCCCCTTCTAAATTAGAAAAAATTCTTAAATGGTAACACCCACCTGACCCCAAAAATTCTTTATGCTTTTTGTCATTCCCACATATGTTTGTGGCATACTTCCCATGTCCATTGTATTAGCTTTCTGAGCATATTTTATTGGATTCTTATAAACCAACTTGTCCCTTTTTGGTTGCCCAGTGTACATTGGAGTGGCTGTATGTAGGCATCTGATGCACTAGAATCTTGTGTTTGGGGCTTAGAGAGCCGTGCAAAGTTACAAAAAAAATTATAATCTTTTTTATACATTTTCCTCCATTTAATGATAATCCTGTGACGCTCATTAAGAAAAGCTCCAAGCCTTATTCTATTCTTCACGCTCCTGTGCTGTTTGGTTGTGATGAGGCAGTCGATAGAAATACATATAGAGGATAGGCGTTGCCGTTAATGTTCTGGCAATATTTTTTATTGCTATTGTCCAAAATGGATCTGGAGGCCAGAGCCTATGCTCATGTTGCAGAGGTTTGTTATTTTCCTCTTCTGGACCTTTGTTTTCTGCTGTCCTCTTTTCCCAGATTGTCATATGCTTTTTGCTCATTTGATGATATTGATAACGGTTTACACAATTATACCGTAGTGCCCATTTCAATAGATTGTGATGGTACTCTTCTTAGATTGTGAAAGTATGCCCATTTTTAGCAAAGCGGTGGTTGTATCTTCTTCCGGTGTTCTGCTATGCTACAGAGACATTGATGTTCCTATACTAGATCTCAGTTTGCGGTAGTTGGTATCAAATCCAGGCATTCCCATCCAAACTGTAGACTTTCTCGTCTACTGGTTATCACTTTATCACTTAATTTTAATTTGGATTAACTCTTCTAGTAGATGAATAATGATAATGGGGAAATCTGCAGGGTGAATGATAATGTCTGTTTTTTTGTAGAATGATATGATACCCCACGGGATATTTGGAGTATCCTCCAATGGTGAAGATTACAGCACTTAATTATTTTTTGCTACTAATAATTTTAATGTTTGAGTTCTGACGGATGCCTCGTATTACAGATTTTCCAAGGATGATTCTACTATGAGGGAAATTAGCACCATTAGAGTCTTACATTGCTTTTGTGAAAGATCATTAGTACTTTTTCTTCCTTAAGTTTTGCTCTTAACTGGATGTTTGTTTATAGAGCTTCTAATCAAACCTTCTATGTCCTTTTTCAGGGTGAAATTAGGAGACCTCCCACAAAATACAAATCAAATAAGTTCCTACATGAGGCATCTTTTGTGACCAATTAATGTTTCTTATGTGAATTTAAGAGGAATGTCCTAAATTGCCAGCCAAGAATTTATGTGTCTCTTGTAAAGTCGGATTTTACTATTTTGCTAAATCTTATTTGTAATCTTCTCGGGTTTTTTGTTTAGGAACTTAATCAGAATTGATTTTGGTTGTTCAACACCAAGATTATCATTGATGGGTTGACTCTAATGAAAGTTATCACACTTATTGCCCTTGCAAGTTGGATCTGACTAATGAATTATACAGCACCTCATCTTGGGTGACTGTTCTCCAGCTTAGAACTTTACAAGTATGTAACTGCTACAGAGTTAGGCATTGGCCTTATCAATTGAATCTGATTAATCTCCATATTATGGATGAAACATTAGCTGATGCTTAAATTATCCTTGGCTATGTTATAAAGGAATAGAGTAACTGGTCTGTTTATCTTTCTTTCTGATAAGTAATTCTTAGGGAGGCATTGTGTATTTCACTTTCATTAGTGTCTTCTTTGTTTTTCGTCTCAAAATCGGCTTGGGTGATCATCTATTTCTCTCATTTTTATAGCGATCGGTAATGTACATGAGTTATACTAGTGTAACCATCTGTCAGGTCTTTGTGAACTGAATCACGACCTCTATGTGAGACATTTGTAGTCCTTGTTCACCTTACTCTTTCCTTCTACATTTTTTGTTTGTTAATAATCAACATTACCTGGGTAAACTTAGCAACAGATCAGCTGCTGAACAAAGTGTATATTTTTGTCCATCTACAGATCATTAAGATTTTGGTGTTATAATTAGCCTCTGTTCTTGTTACATGTCTTTAACTGTGGAAGTTTATAGCTGTTGAGTTAGAGAAAATGTATAGGAAAATGAATTTTAAATACAAGGAATTTTTCGTGGAGGGTTCACTTAGAACAAAATAACCACTATTCACTGGCCACTACCCTGACAAATTGATATTTTACATTTGTAATTCAAAACAAAGACTTGTGCACAATGTGTTCCTATAGTGAAATAAAGCATCTTGGATGGCAAGTATTTTTGAGAAAATAATTCAGGTTCTTTCTCGGAAGATGCATACAGTCAAAGGTTAACTGTTATGTAAAGTCTTTTCTTATTGTATAAGGAACACAAAAAAATAATTTTTCCTTTGATCATTGTGCAGAAAGAATCATGGAAGACCGTTTTAATCTTAGCCTATCAAAGCCTTGGTGTGGTCTATGGAGATTTGAGTATATCTCCTCTTTATGTTTATAGAAACACATTCACTGGAGATATTCAGCACTCAGAGACCAATGAGGAGATATATGGTGTATTGTCCTTTGTCTTCTGGACTTTAACCTTAATACCTCTACTCAAGTATGTGTTTATAGTGCTGAGAGCTGATGACAATGGGGAAGGTAACTTCTGGAATTCTTAAATTTCCTCATTTGATGAATTGAAGGGCTTACATTTATCCCACACATTGATATTGCTACTAGTATTCAATTATATCTCCCTCCTATATTGAGAAGGTTTTTTATGTTGGGGTATTCTAATATATAGGTTAGTGTTGTATTGTTGTTCTCTATTATCCGAAATGTCCTATTCATTACTGGGCAAAGATAATATTCTGGTTCTTACTATTCATCTTGATATGAGACATAAGTACTTCTTGTGGCCTGCCTAATCCAACTCATTGATACAGGAGGAACTTTTGCATTGTATTCTTTATTATGTAGGCATGCCAAAATTAGTCTTTTACCAAATGGCCAGGTTGCTGATGAGGAACTTTCAAATTACAAATTGGAAGATCCTCCTGAAACAAAGGCTGGGTCAAAGGTGAAAGGTGTGCTTGAAAAGCATAAAATCTTGCACACAGTATTGCTCCTTGTTGCTCTGATTGGCACGTGCATGGTTATTGGTGATGGGGTGTTGACTCCTGCCATTTCTGGTATGTTTTTTTTGCATCCTTGCTGTTTCTATAGATTTCTATTTAGTGTACTTAATGTGTGGAGATCCTTAATTTTTCTGTGCTAACCTAAGAAAAGAGGATTTGTTGAAACAACTGATCGTATGCTCCTGTGCAGTTTTTTCTGCAGTATCAGGCCTCGAGCTTTCAATGTCACACCATGAATGTAAGAATTCTTTCAAAAAGAATTAATATGCTATTTTAATCACTGTTAAAAAGTTCTTTTGTATTTCATATGTGCTTATACCATGCTATCTTGCTACGATGAGTAGAATAGATACAAGCTTTAATCATGATTGCTTTCAAGTTCTGAATATTTATGGGTTGATTATGTAGTAATACTCGTGATGTAAATTCTATCTTTCTAGCAATCAGAGAATCAGAAGACCAACAAATGTACAGTTTTGTAATATACTGAAATTAATCATTGGAAACTAATTAATAAATATTAAATTTTTGTTTAACTAACAAGCTGAAAACCATTAATTCTTATCACATCTAGGTCACTGTCAACCTTAAACAATTCGCCCAGTTACCAAGAAATAAAAAATCAGCTTTGTTGCCTCTATCTCCCATTTGTGGGCAATAAAGATCCAATTTGAGTAAAGTAAGATAATAAAATTTCCCAGTCATTTGAATATTCTGGCAATTTGGATGCTCTTATTGGGCATACCTTACTGGAAGACTCGTAAACTTCCGAGTAAGGCAAATTAACTTTCCCGATGAGATTGTCTCTTGAATCTACAAGCAACATCCAGCAAGGTCTGTTTCTTTGCTGTCAGTTATTCATTATTGCGAATCATTTCTCATGCCATAGAGATGCTATCAAAGTATGGGAATTTTGAATAAATCCCCAGCTTGCAAGACAGGTAAATACTTATAAGCTCCCAGTAATCCAAATTAAATCCAACAAATTAAAATTAAATTATTGGAAGCCATTGAGTGAACTTGAAAAAGAAAAGATTGATATTGTGGTAGAATCGAAGGAATGATGGTAAAGCAAGTTTATCAAAGAAATTCGATTTTGAGCTTGACCAGTATATAAAAACAGGAATATTTAGTAACCTATAATTTCAAAGCTTATGCCGTGCACACTTAGATCCTTTGCAAGTATTAGTGAATTTTGAATTTCAGATTGGCATATGTCTGGAGATTTGCTTCTATATTTTCGAATGAGTGAGTACCTCATTGGCCCTGAGGAGTTTAACAGTGCAACAACATAAAAGTGATTGTGTTAAGTCCTAAGCAAACTATCCTCAGATAAGCACCAACCATCTAAGCACAGGGATAACAATTACAGAGGAAAAATGAGTGAAGGGCCAAAGAAGATTTATGTTGGGCAATATGAATATGAACTGATAAAATAGCAATGAGGGAGGTGTAGAACATAGAATGAATGTAGGCTTTGTTGACCAGGAATCTTATATAAGTATACCTTCTGCTCATAAAAAATAGTTATTGTACAAAAGACAATTATCCTTTCAGAAGCTCGTATATGAAATTTATGCAAATGGGCAAGGCAATAAAGAAATCCAGGTTAGGTGATTTAGTCTCAAGACAAATAAACTCTCTCCTTTCTTGTAATGAATTTAATCTATATTATGCCTATCCAGAAGAGGTGATTCCTAGCAGAGATGTTATATGAGTTGTCTGTCCTATTACAAGACAATTAATTTTCCAAGTTCCAGATTAAATGACAACGAATTCTTTGCTAATTGTTAAAATTCTACACTCTATCAACTACCAGGGTCCATAAAGTGCCATGTTGAGCTCTCAGAAAATTTTGGAGGCATTCCAATAGTGCCATTCATACCTTTACTCTTAGGCATAAGACAAATGAACTTTCTTTTCTTCTTGTAACAAGTATCAAATTTTATTTATCTAATGCCTATCGAGAAGAGGTGATTCCTAGCAGAGCTTGGATGAATTGTCTATCCTCACTAATTTGTCCAAGTTTTGGACTAAACTGCAATGTGGCTTTTGCTAATTGTTAAAATTCTACGCTCTTAACAACTTTTTGAAGGCATTCAAATAGTGCCATTCATACCTACTTGTAAGCTAAGTCACAAGGTTCGAATTCGAGTTCAAGTTTGGCAACATTGAAATTCGGATGAATTTCAGCAAGGAAAAAGTTCAGAAAAAAAATTCGGCATTAAATTCACCTTATATAATTTTCATCTTTTTAAATATAAGTAATATATCCACAAAATTGTCAAAATAGTTTAACATTGATAAATAGATTTGAAATCATTACAAAAAGATGGCATTATAAAATATAAACCATAAGAAATCGTCGTGTGTTCATAACGACTAGTGAATCTCATTTTATAAAAAAAAAAATTTGCAAACCCTCAAAATCACTTTACAAAACCCTAAAAAGCAGTTTTCAATAATAGATTTTAATGAAAAAAATAGCGCTTTTTTCGTATGAAGAAATTCAGCAAATTTCAAATAAATATTTAAGATTCGATAAAATTCGAACTCCATGCTTCAAGTTCGCCGAACCTTGTGACTTAGCTTGTAAATACTCCTTAGGCATGCTTCCAATTCTTAATGGTTTTGAAGGGAATTCATTATGAAATTTGGTATAGATTTCTGCTATAAATATTATTGTAAATGTTATTATCACATTTTTTAATAATCAGGACACAAATGGGTGTCCCTGAAAATGGCTTGAATTGGCATCAGCCGCCATTGGGATTATATTCAGTATAAGTTCTATTGCTATTTGGGCATTAGGTTTAACTTGGAATGCAGTGAACAACTTCCATAATCTTGATATTGCAATCCACTATGAGGGAAAGTTTCATTTGGTAATATTTATATTATATTTTGCAATATTTAGTTTCACTATACATGGCTTGCTTAAAGTTGTTTAGCACATTTATGCTTACTGATGCTTAAATAGATATCTTGTTTCAGATGCGGTGGTGCCTATTACATGTCTTATATTGGTGGGCCTATTTGCACTGCAACACTATGGTACACATCGGGTGGGTTTCATGTTTGCACCAATCGTCCTGACATGGCTAATATGCATCAGTGCCATCGGCCTCTACAATATCATACACTGGAATCCCCATGTTTATCAAGCATTCTCTCCATATTACATGTACAAATTTCTGAAGAAGACACAAAGAGGAGGATGGATGTCCTTAGGAGGCATTCTATTGTGCATAACAGGCAAGTGTGTAGTGTTGTTTGATAGTTACAACTGTGATCAGAATAGGACAAACCAGTCGAATGGAAAATTTGGGATGCTTTTGTCAAATGATATGATCTGTTTCACATGTGATTTCAGGTTCAGAAGCAATGTTTGCAGATCTTGGGCACTTTTCACAGTTATCAATCAAGGTTTGCTATGCCCAGCACTGCACCACGTGTCCAATCATTTTAATAATGATACAATGTCCTTTCTCTTGAGCATTCATTGAGATTTTTGGCATACATATTTATTATTTTCTGTATCTGCAGATTGCTTTCACTTCCATAGTTTATCCTGCCCTCATTTTAGCATACATGGGGCAAGCTGCTTACATCTCTAGACATCATACCATCAGTGGTAACTATCAATTTGGTTTTTACGTATCTGTACCAGGTAAATGTTTTTCATAGCATGAGAATTTAAATTGTTTAGATTATTTTTTCTTCAACGGTATAAAAATTTAAATTGCTAAGTTAAATAATGAATATTGTTGAAATACCAATAAATCTAGCATCACCAGAACAGCTTGTTACAAAATCGAGTATCGTTGAAATCTATGTGGTGGAAAACAAACTCTTTCTGTTTCCTGTATCATGCATGGAAATGTTTCCAATCAGGAAACTCCTTGGAGACATCTAGGAAACATTTTCTGAAATGCACCCATTTTGGGAAAATCACCATTTTCCAGATGTTTCCCAGGAAACAGCAAGCTAGCTGGGGCAGTTTTGCTCCTATTCCAAGCATTTCCAATGCTAGAACAAGAGTATATGGGTACAATTCTTTCCATTGATATAACTGAAAATCAAATCTATTTAACAGATTTGATAAAAACAAAACCTATGTAAACTTAAATGTTCGAAAGGAAAAGAACAAATAGAAGGCCAAGGCAAACCTTTCAAAATGTAGAAACCTTAGCTCATATGTTTTTGAGTATGTAAAGCATAATTTATGAAGGCTATAGTTCTTTTGAGTTTTACTATGATTGATTAAATCAGATATCTCTAGTACATACAGAGTGTTATATGTGTGTCTATTTTGCAGTTCCCTATTTTATAGATTTTTGAAAGGCTCATTTCCAAAACCCTACTTATTTGAAGAATATTTGCCTTTCCATTTTCAGTCACCTATGTTTAAAAGATTAAAACATTATGTCTTTGCACCACAGATATCCAGAAGCTTCTGTAATAAGAATAAAATGTATTATGATCAGTTACATTTTGTCTTATTTGAATCTTAAATGACTTTTCAGAGCATATAAGATGGCCTGTACTGGGTATTGCGATACTTGCATCAGTGGTTGGAAGCCAAGCAATCATTACAGGAACATTTTCGATCATTAAGCAGTGTACAGCACTAGGTTGCTTTCCTAGAGTGAAGGTGGTGCATACTTCGAACAAAATTTATGGACAGATATACATTCCTGAAATCAACTGGATCCTAATGACCCTTTGTCTTGCTGTAACTGTTGGGTTTAGGGACACTAAACGAATGGGAAATGCAGCTGGTAAGTAATTGCTTCTCTTCAAAAATTGATTGGTTGGAAACAGCTTCATTAACCAAACAATTTAATATTCAATTGATGGATGTCTTTCTAGTTCCTGAAAATTGGGTATTATTGTTTGCAGGTTTGGCTGTCATCACTGTAATGCTGGTGACAACATGTCTCATGTCTTTAGTAATTGTTTTGTGCTGGCACAAGAGTGCACTTCTGGCTTTATGCTTCATCCTTTGCTTTGGGTCTATTGAGGCTCTTTACTTTTCAGCTTCCCTTATTAAATTCCTTGAAGGGGCTTGGGTACCTTTAGTTCTTGCACTCATATTCATGTCTGTAATGTATGCATGGCACTATGGGACAATTAAAAAATATGAGTTCGACATGCAAAATAAAGTCTCCATGAAGTGGTTGCTTGGTCTTGGACCTAGTCTGGGGATTGTACGTGTCCCAGGTATTGGGCTTATACACACAGAGCTGGTAACAGGAATACCTGCAATATTTTCACATTTTGTAACCAATCTTCCGGCATTCCATCAGGTGCTTGTCTTTGTATGCATCAAGTCAGTGCCAGTACCTTATGTTCGACCTGAGGAAAGATATCTTATCGGACGAGTGGGGCCTAAAGAGTACAGGCTATATAGATGCATTGTGAGGTATGGATATCGTGATGCTCATATGGATGACCATGAATTTGAAAATCAGCTTGTCTTCAGCATTGGGGAGTTTATTCAGTCGGAAAGGAAAACTCCTTGTGCAAGCAATGATTTTTGTCAAGATGGAAAGATGACTGTAATTGGAACAATCAGGAAAGAAGATATCAAAAATTATGAAGAAGATGAGTGCTTGCCATCTGCTTCCACGTCTAATATTAGATCGCCAATTATTCAAAGCATCCATGATATTACAGAGACTAATTCTCCACAGGTAACAAAAAGAAAGAAAGTGAGGTTTTTGTTGCCAAATAGCCCCGAAATGGACCCTTCTGTAAGAGCTGAACTCCAAGAGCTTTCTGAGGCCAAGGAATCTGGAACTGCTTTTATTCTTGGACACTCCTATGTGAAGGCAAAGAAAGGATCATCTTTTCTAAAGAAGCTTGTTATCAATGTAGCATATGACTTTCTACGAAAAAATTGCAGGGGACCATCAACTGCTCTGAGCATACCCCATATTGCACTCTTAGAGGTTGGTATGGTGTATCGGGTTTGAACCTTGATATTTTTGTGTAATACACTTCTTCTGTCATATAGCCACTAACAATTGAAATGCATTTTAGTTCTCCAGCTAAAATCTTTGAAAGCGAAGAGAACTGCATCCTAATAAAACTTGGCAACCAGTCGTGATTTCCTGTAATATGTTCTTATGGATAGTAATACACACACAGCATTGATTGCTCTAGGAATAGACAGAACATGTACAGCTGGGTCATGTTTATACTCTGTAAATAATCTGTCTACTGAGCTAATATCTTGTATATATTGTGCACTGCCATTACTCATGGTCTACATGCATAGACACATCATAAACTCATGGATAGCTCTTGGTAGAAATCTAATGAGTTTTCATCAACATGAACTTAATAAAGGCACAGAAACAACCAGAGTCCAATCTAAAGAATCTAATGACCCCTTAAAAAACTAACAGATCCTTTTGTCCGATTCACTAGCATGATAAAATAGTCTGTGTTCTAACTACTAAGACAAAGAAAAAAGTACTGTTAGAATCGTCTTTTGCTGCCAATGTACTATCCACAAATGTTTTGAAAGCAAAGAAGTAAGATTTAAACAGTATTTCTTTATTGTTTTAATGCCTACTCATATGTTCGAGGTTTATCAGATAGATATAACATTGTCATTTTTAATTTATAAGAGATTTCTTTATTGAAGATCTTTATTATTAATTTGCCCATTTTGTTGAACTTCTTACGCTGAAGCATGCAGATATTGCACATCATGTAAAACAAACACAATTTACCATATTGCATTGCTCCTATTATATGCTCAGCTTCCACACCAATTCCATGCCACATTTCTTTGTAGAAATTCTATGATCTCTCCAAATGGCTGCCCTCTTGCAAATGTGTAAGTGCCCATAAAGTATAACAAGGAAATAAAGCCAATTCACTGTTCTGCATTTCCTTTGTTGCTACTACAACATTTTTGGCTTCTGCAAGGGCCTTGACCTTTTCCATTTCATTGAAGCTTTTGATGCACCTTAAAGCACTTAACAATGTTTGTGGAATCCAAATACCATTATTCTATCTTTACACACCAGTTTTAAGAAGTCAAAAGTTGGAGAAGCATTGTAAATATTGTCACCTATGGATTATTATTATAATCCCCTTACCTGAAAAACTGTATAATTGTCTATAAATGCTAAACTTAAAGTAGATTAGTGTTACTGAAGGACACACTCAAGAATAACAATTTGCAGGAAAAATCAAGAAAGGGGGCAACTCAAATACAAATGCTAGATATAAAGAGATGCTATAATTCAATTCAGAAAGGATAAAAGAGTCATCAGTATTCTCATAAGTATGAGCGTACTCAGTAGAGGATGTATCCTATTTCATGGAGAATGGCCTGAGCTGACAGAGATCTAGAGAATAATTCTACATGTATCAAAATATTCCCTTGGTTGATCAATGAGGAAATCCATTAGGAAGAACTGGACTAAGAAATATTTGCAGCGCCCCAGGTAGGGAAAACTATAAGGAATAGAATATTTTTACGAGTATCAAATCTTGTAGAAAATAATAGAATTCACCCATATAAGGATATTTTAGCAAATGTAACAAGTTTAAGTACATTTTATTAGATAACTTGGTGAATATTATTTCAAAAATTAGCTCCCTGGGGAATCAATGTTTTAAAAAAAATTGTGAAAATATAGCCCATTGGCAGAAAATAGCCCATAAAAAACTAGCCTAATTTCAGGCTAAAAAACCTTTATTATAGGTAAATAAATCTGTAATATGTCCGTAACTTGGAACTCGGTGAGCAGTAATCAGTTGCTGAAATCTGGCCCTCCTCATTGTCTTGGACATAGTACATAAATGGGTTTCTATTTAGTCCCACTCAAAGTAATGATAGTTGTATTTTAGGATGTTATATTATGAAATACAAAGTAACAGAACTGGGAAGAAGATGATGGAATCCCAGTAGCATTCCCCACAGTAAGTTGGATCTTCCTTCAAGCTATACATAGTAAGTTTAATCTTCCTTCATGTGATAGTTGTTTTCCTTTATTTTTTTTAATTAAGAAGGGCATCTATTAATCGGTAGAAATATATTTACATGGATTCTGATAAATGATTAATAATGGAAGATTGAATTCATTTATGATCGTGAGGACAACAACAAATTTAATGTCCTTTAGACAAAATTGATCTGTAGATGAGAAGCACAAAAAGGAAATTCTAAACCACCTCCAAAAAGACCACAAAAGTAGTATTTGCATGGCCGTTACTAGCCGTTATCTCCTAGATCTATCATAGGCCAATATCCCTAAAAGCATAAGGGTAATTCTTCTAGCTTTTCAACTAGAGCCAACTTCACTACTGTGCAGTCTGAGCTGAAGTATGGGTTAAGCCTATTGATAAGCCTATTCCTAAACATATCAGGGTAGTTCTTCTAGCTTTTCAACTAGAGCCAACTTCACTACTGTGAAGTCTGAGCTGAAGTATGAGTTAAGACTATTCCTAAACATATCAAGGTAGTTCTTCTAGATTTTTACTTAGGGCTCAAACCCAATTACAGTGAACTCAGGCCTGAAGTGTACTCACGAACTCAACTAGGAGCCACCAAACTAATTATCATATTTTAACAAGGGCATTTTATGAGACACTAATTTGCAACTATAAACCTGCTGCTCTCTCGATGACCAGAGGTGAACATAATTAATATCACTTCATTCATAAGTTTTTATAATGAAATAGATTTATACGGATTTTAAAAGAAAATAAATATAAACTATAAGAGAGGGGGACTACCGCGTGCAAGACCCCAAGTCACGAAAGGTCAAGATGCGAGAGGCTTCCCTAACTTACCTCAGCTAAATGCAATCTTTAGGGTTATGAGGATGAGGACTACGATGTCCTACAACCACTCTGCAATCTCGAGTTCTAAGGTGGGGCTAGGCAAGTCGGTCTTCAAGTTCAACTCTGCGTCTTAGGGAGCTCTCTGTCCAAAGACGGAAGCGCGGTCTTTAGATGACAGCGTGGCACATTGGCGTCTCTAAAGTGCATTGGCGTCTGTATGGCCAAACAATAGCAGAGACAAGGTCAAACCTGCTAAAACGACTAATGGCCCAAGTGACTAACTAAAGGGCCAGAATGACTAGCAAATAAACAAAGTATTCTCTAATGTTGTAAAGTAGAAATGCAAGAGTGACAAGGGCAAGTAGGATCTCACCAAGAAACTCGTTCGCTAGTTGATCCATTGATGCAAGGCGAAAGATCATCAATCCCTAACCAGATCAAGAAGAATGCACAGAAAACAAAGTAAAAATAAAAAATTGGGTCAACATGGAAGGGAAGTCGAAATGCCCCCAACGCTTTGCATCGTCCCCAATTTATCGAAAGTCAAACACAAACATGGAAGAATGATGATACAAATAGAAGAAGGTTCACGACACAAAATCCATGCCTATATCCAAGCACCAACAGGGGTGACGAGGGTCATCTAGGCACACATAGCACGAGTACGGGGGAACACATCACAAAACACACACACACAAAAGATCAAGAAAAGGGGCCTCCTCCTAACATTGATCAGCCAAGAGGTCGTTCGCTTCCCAATCTAAATCCTCATAAGGGGAAGGAGGACGAACCTGCAATGGTGGGATGTTAAGAGGAGGAGCATCTGGCCCTCCTGCAACAAGGGCTAAGGAAGAGGGCCCCTCGAGGTCCTCTCCACTGAGCTCTTGTGAGCCAAGGTCAGCAATTTCGCGAAGATCACCGACAAGGTTGGGACCTTGTCTACGGAATTAAACATGCATCCCATAGGGGCACCATGCCTATTCTCAGCGGACGAGGCAAGCTGTGCCTGAGATTCACCGCCAAGCTCACCGAATGACTCAGGAGCGGTGACGAACTCAGGGGAAGTCAGGACTGGTTCTGTCACAAGGACATAACAAGTCAGCACAGGACCACCTTGCGAGGAAGGTGGACTCCTCTTACATCCTTCGTTGCTAGAAGGACCAGCCTTCGCCTCTTTCTTCGTTGGAGGAGATGAACTCCCCACAGACGAAGCTAGGGGTGTAGAGGAAGAGGAAGAAAGAATCGCAGCGGATATGACTAAGGTATTAACCATATCCACGGGCTTTGGGAAGGGCTGAATATCCAGAACGGTCATCAGCAAAGGTGGCTCCACCGAAGGAGTGATAAACACCTGTACCTGCTTAGGGTTAGGCACATTCGTGCTCACAATGGAAGCCGGGAGCGGATCAGACTGAAGAGAAACAGAAGGGAGGAAGAAGACGCTATAGGAGGTCCTGAAACAGGAGCGGTCATTCCTTCTTCTATTGTGAGGCGGCATGCTCGACCAGGAGAGCCTTTCGCCGGCGCTTGCGTTCATGTGCAAGGCGGTTTCTACGACTCTTGGAGTTAGAGGCCGGGGTTTGCGAAGGGACAAGAGGTTCCTGCTTAACCATAGAAACGTCCACTACGGTTGTTTCAGGTGGAGGAACAAGTTCATGTACTGGAATAGCGGGAATAGGCTGAAGAGCGATAGGAGGAGTCAACTTGAGAGCCTCGGCGATGGGCCTCTTTCCGCTAACTGCCTTAGGAGCAGGAATAGTAGGAGGCCGCAGAGGTTGAGACAAAGAGGACTCTCCTCGGGAGACCTTCTTCCTATCATACCGAATAGGCCTAGGCTCTATCGGCAGAACAGGAAGCTCGGATGCGGGACGCTTAGGCTTCCTCCAAGTGGGCACTAAAGGGTTTTCCTGCAAATGAGGAGCAAATCCTAACGATACCACAGCTGAGAGAGAAGAAGCGTCAGACTGGGCAGCGAAAGAGGAAGGAGGATCACAAGACCGCTTCTCTTCTTTCCTCTTTCGAGCCTTAGCGGCATCGCTGTCAGCCTTCAAGAAAGCCCTATGTGAGATAGCATAAGGCGAGGGAGTGTACCTTACCTTCGGCCTCAGACACCCTTTCTTATAGTTCTGATATGTTTTATGCAAAAGGTTTGTCCTAGGTAGAAGGGGACCTACAGACGCAAGCCACAGGTGATCCAAGGAGTAGCTACCACGTGCAACCGATGGTCTATAACTGGTGCCGTGGATCACATGCACAAAACCTCCATGGATAAATTTTAAACATTTATGCATGACGGAGGGTACTGCGTTCATTGCCACCAACCAAGGGATACCCAATTTCACTTTGAAGAGTTCAGATCTAGGGATGATATCAAACAAAAGATTCACGGACTTAGGTCCAACTAAGACTGATAAGACAATACTACCCAAAGGGGGCACAGAAAGCCCGTCATGTGTGCCGATGAAACTTATAGAGGCATCATATCCATCCTTATGTAAAAAATTTATTAGCATAATCTCCTCTATTATTATGTTCGCTTGTGATGTCGGATCAACGAGAACACTAGATATGATGTTTCCATTGATCTGCGCGGGAATGTAAAGAGGAGATGGTTTCTTGTTAAAGCCTATTGGCAGGTCTTGTGAAGTAAAGGTTATGCCAACACTACTATCCACAGGCTGCGCAGAGGGGATGGTTTGATGTAGAAAGAAGGCCATTACGCAAACTACACAACACTCTCACAAAATCCCCAAAGGTTAACAGATAAGACGGTGACCCAATTAAGGTTTTGTCATGTGATACCTTTGGAACCTTCCAACTACGCCAACTAGGGGTTGCAGGTTGGGTTGCAAGGCGGCAACCTTACAACACTCACACCTACAACACTCCTAAAGTACGAGGAAATGCACTGTCAGTATCGCAAGAACGAAACCAAAATGGTTCACATCGAGTTCACCAAAAATGTAAGAGAGGGGGACCACCGCGTGCAAGACCCCAAGTCACAGAGGGTCAAGATGCGAGAGGCTTCCCTAACTTACCTCAGCTAAATGCAATGTTTAGAGTTATGAGGATGAGGACTATGATGTCCTACAACCACTCTGCAATCCCGAGTTCTAAGGTGGGGCTAGGCGAGTCAGTCTTCAGGTTCAACTCTGTATCTTAGGGAGCTCTCTGTCTAAAGACGGAAGCGCGGTCTTTGGATGATAGCACGACGCGCTGGCATCTCTAAAGTGTGTTGGTGTCTGTACGACCAAACAACAGCAGAGACAAGGTCAAACCTACTAAAATGACTAATGGCCCAGCTGACTAACTAAAGGGCCAAAATGACACTAGCAAATAAACAAAGTATTCTCTAATGTTGTAAAGTAGAAATGCAAGAGTGACAAGGGCAAGTAGGATCTCACCGAGAAACTTGTTCGCTAGTTGATCCTTTGAAGAGCATGTACTCCTGCACACAGAAAGAGGGAAAATGTTGGGTGGTTGTAGAGGGGTCTGCCTCAATCAAACCCCCGTTTAGTTGTTTCCACCTCCATGGACAACCGAGGAAACAAGATAAAGAAGCAATAAAGTAAAGAGAATACAAACACTACAATGCAGTACTATGCTACTCAACCAAGTGATAGAGGAGAGGAGAGGGAAGCTTACCACCTCCACCAAGAGCACTCAAGGCTGCTTGGGGGAGAAATGAGAGGAACTCAAGCCTCTGTTGCAATGGTGTGGTCCCAAACATGCTCTACCGAAGTGACAGAGTGAGGCTTTGCTGCAATGGAATGCTTGGACTGCTACTAAAAGTGTTCGATTGAATACTTGAAATGGTCAAGAGTGAGCTCAATGCTTGGAAGAAGATGAAATGCTTGTCCAAGAGATGAATTTGAAGAGGGAATGGAAGAAAATGGCCATATTTGGGTTGGTCGGCCTAAGGGGGCGTTACAACTTCATTGCCAATGGGAAGTGTAACGCCTCTGCAGGTTCAGCCGCAGGAATCTGCCAGGGATGTAAGCACACCGCGTAGACGTCTATGCGTCGCGCGAGCATCCCCGATAGAAATGCCTCCACCGAAGCTCAAAACAGGCGCCAAGTGGACCACCTGCAGTGGGCTTAAGTGGACTTAAGCCTCCGGACTTGGTTTCTAAGGTGGACAAAGGAAAAAAAGGGGAATTGCACATAGGGTGCAAATTCGCTCTTATACATAAACTATCTTCAAAAAAAGGCATTTTCTGAACTTGGTTTTCTAAGATGGACAAAGGAGAAAAAGGGGAATTGCACATAGGGTGCAAATTTGCTCTTATACATAAACTATCTTCAAAAAAAGGCAAATGGAATGGGATCACAACCTAAAGCCACACATACTGGTAGAATGACAAATCAAGTATTGAGCAGTCCAAAAAAAAATAACTGCAATTACAATACTTGATCCCAAAAGGAAACAACTGATCAGATAATTTTTAATTCATGATGTCATAACAATATTAAAAAAATGGTGCTTTTGATTATGGGTATGGGTTTGATGGTGTTCTTCACCGTTAAGTTGCCTCTTTTTATCGGCTCAGTGATCTCTTTCCTGAGCAATTGGTTTGCTAATGTTTGGCTGGCGCAAGCGGTTTTTATGTTCACCTAGTTTGTTGATGCCTAGCTGATGCAGGTGGTTTCTATGTTTACCTAAGGGTTCTAGGGCCTAGTTAAAATCTAGTTGATAAGGGACCTTGTCCCTCTCTTTTTTATTTGATGCATCTTGTGTAGTCACATCTTCTTGTTAACTATTGCTACTATTTGGCTGTTGATTGTATGTGAATTATCTTATTTGCAACATGCTTGTCTAGGAAAGGATTACAGAGCCCTTCAAAACCGTTTGTAATGGGTTTCAAGGCCCCATCAAAACCTGTTTTTCCCATAATAAAAAAAATATTAAAAAAAGAAAGATTAAATAGCTAAAGTTATGAAGCTTGTATTCAAAGGAGGGTTCTGAGGGTTTTGGTAGTTGAGACCCTCAACAACCAACACATATAATGATGGCACAAGAGGACACCCTTGCTACATTGATCTAAAGGGCCCAAATTTTGTTTAGATTGGTGACATTTATAGTGAGACAAGCAAAGGCATCAATGAATATCATGTTCATTGACAAAAGAAAGTTGTCAAAATGAAAAGCATGAATCATAACAAGAATAAAGGCCATTTATGTCAAAGGCTAGAGGAAAATTGTCTATTAATTAGACTTCCTAGCTCATTATGTGCCTTTCTAGACAATAAACCTATTCTCAATGGACTTAATTTCTTCACGACATACAATTCCTAGAAGATGGAAGAAGATGATGCGTACAAAACACAAAAGCATTGACAATGATCATATACTAGACATTGAGCAAGGTGAAAGGTCCCTAATTACGTTGAGAGGCGTCTACAGTGGCATCCAAAAATCTGTGTAAGGAAAAACTCTTCAGCTAGAAATTGGCGCGGAGATGCCAGTAATCTCGATTATGTGTAGTGGAAGAAGTTGAAAGTTTTTATTGGTAGTATGATTGATGGTCTTCGTTGGACATGGATGGTAGTGGAAGACAAGGTGCAAGTAACTGAAACATAGAAGTGGACGGTAGTGGAAGATGAGGTGTGAGAAATTGAAACATAGGCAATTCATATTGCATCATGAACTATTATGTATATCTAATCAACGCCTTTGAGAAGATTGTTGGTGGAGGGTTTTGTGATACCTACACATTAAATTCACCATGCAACACAATCGCCATGTTATCTTTGTTTGAGATCATGTTTTCTCTATTGAAGTTCATTTGAGGATCGAACTAACCAGAGAAAGGCTGATTGGAGGATGTGCAAATCATATTGTGAGCAGCAAGTGTTAAGAAAGGTGCGAGCATTTGTTTTTGGATCAATCCTCATATGGTTGAAGTCAAATCCAAGGGGCGGGTTCTTTACATGAGTCAATCGAAACTAAGGATTGTAACTAGGATATGCTTTTGAGATTCATGACGATGCTCGATTGCAACAGAGGTGGAGGTGCGGGTGCGGATGGGTCAAAGCAATTTCTTCATGAAATCATCATTAGATTCATCTTGGCCAGGCGGGACACCACCTCGTTCACACTCACCTAGCTCATCTCATTAGTTTCTTCTGGTTCATCATCATTGGCTTCTTTTGGCTCCTCTCCTGACACCTGCAGGTTGAAGACAACATCTATAACAAAGTCATGTCGAGAGAAAATAGAACTGACATTTCGTTCTCTTACGAAGAGTTGAAGAGCATGCATTACTTGCACACTGCAATTTTCCAGTCCATGTGCCTCTACCCACTGGTTCCCATCAACTCCAAAACATGCCCTCCATGACGATGTGCTACCAGAGAGGACGGTTTTTGGCAAGGGCATGTGGGTGACGCACCATTCCTATGCCATGGGGTGGATGCCTGTTGTCTAGGGATCCGACTACCTACAATTCAAGCATGAGCGTTGGTTGGAAAATTACAGGTGCTTCATCCCACAAGGGCAGCTGAAGTACCAGGTCTTCAATGGCACCATGTGTATCTGTTTGCACAAGGAAATGTCATTTATTCAAATTTATTTGGGACATTTTATCAAATGTTCATGTTTCTTGCCTATACTCTCCCCTGTAGCTGTTTTTTTTCCAAAAATCTGCCATTCTTTCCATTTAATTGGTCAATCGATAAAACCAATCAAATAATCAACAATAATTCACAAATTTTTGACCTATAAATCTACCTTCTGGGCATTTTTTCTCATGTCTATAGCAAATTTTGGCTATTTCTCCAGACCAATTTTGGACAAAATTTGACAGTTTGACAGTATTTGAAGTAACAACATCACATTTGATCAGAATGGGTCGAGTGTGGTCTTCAGCAGCTTTGCATCTTGCACACAATCATTCCAGGTTAGGCCCTTAAAAGACTCTTTTTTATTGGATACATATCTACCATGACAATCGCAACTACAACTAACAAAATTCCTCTATCATTTATGGTTCGACGGATGTTTATATTCTATTTCAAATCTCCTATTTTGGCACAAGTTGGGAGGATAGTACGAAGGCTATGGAATTTGGCTTTGCCCGTGCCAATTGGATCTACATAACAGTTTCTAAAATTTTTTCAACAAATCATGGTTTTTATAAGAAATCGTACTCTCTATTGAATAACATAATTTATTTATTTTTAATTTGAAGTTAAAGACAGATGATTAAAAGGAGGGAAAAAAATAAAGATATCTTGGAATTTGACACTTAGGGCATAGATTATTTGAAATGAAGATGTTCCAAATTAAATAGAGAAGAGATTTTGAGTCTTCCAATACTATCATAAAAAAATAATGTATAATTTTTAAAGTTTTAGAAGTTGATTCATATAGGTTCTTACTCTTAAGAAGAAGATTTCTCTTTAGATGAAAGACAACGAGGTAGAGGTAGATTAAGATATCACTTCTTTAAAATATATTTAATGGACAAAAATTTCAAATTGTAAAGATAAATATAAAACTAAAGCCTCTTTGTATGGTATTGAGATCTCACTTGAAGACAAAGATTTTTTTGGAGATGTATGATGATAGGATTTAGGTATGTAACATTATTTGATACCCCATTTTGTATATTTGTCAATGCATAATGGGCAACCTAAAACTAGACCTCGTGACCAACCTCCTGCAACAGGAAAGATTTAGCCAAACAAGCTAGGGCCCCAACCCCCACCTAAAACTAAGATTGATTGAGACCAAAAGTTACCTATCTAATGTTGATTAACACTCTTATTGCCATCTTCTATCAAACTGTCAATGTATTTATTCAATTATTCAAATACACCACTTTAATTATCTATCTAATAACACTCTTACTGTCTACCACTGTATTTGTTCATTCATTTATTCTATGAGTAGGCATTTATTGGATTGATTTTTTCAATCATTTACACTAATTATTTTTTATAGTGATCAAATATAGGTACCAATTTTAAAGAAATACATGTACAGATTTTTAAAAAAAAATCATTATTTTTTTTAAATTTCAATCAATTATATATTTTAAAATAATTTCACAATTATTAATTACAATTCTAAAATAAAATAAATCAAGAACAACAATCTAATAATAATATTTTTTTTGTTTACACAAATCATTTCATATTTTAAAATTAAACTAGATTATAATTTCATATTAAGTTAAATTAAAAGATACTAAAAAGCAACTAATTAATTACTAAAAAGAAACTAGAGTTAAGAGTTATGCAAAAGAAAAAAGCCACCTATGAAGAAACTAGAGTTATACAAAGGAAAAAGAATCAATTAGTTACTAAAAATAAACTAATTAATTACCAAAAAGAAACTAATTCATTACCAAAAAAATTAATTAATTACTAAAAAGAAACTAGAGTTATGCAAAAGAAAAAAACCACCTATAAAGAATTATTCTATTTCCTTTCCTTTTAATTTTTTTTTCTCAAATGCATTTCTTATTTTGCTTTTAATGTCTATTAAAATATTTTTTTAAACTCCAAGAAGAGAAATGATAGTTGAAATTTTGTTTGCATTTATAGATTTTTATAATTTTTTCATTAAAAATATCTTAGAAAAATTATTTATTTTAAATTAAATAGATCTATTTAACATATCAAATTGACTATACAATTTTTAGATACAATAAATAGAATTAATCAAATAGAATTTATTGATTTAATGTCCAATATTTATAATTAACCTTACCCTAATTGTAGTCCTAACCCTAAACCTAACCTTAATTATATATCTAACTACAACCCTAAACTACCTCTAATCATAACCTTTACCCTAAACCTAACTCTAATTGTAATTGTAACTATAACCCTAACCCTAAATGTATATTTAATTGTAAGCATAACCTTAACCCTAACACTAGCCCTAATATTAACCCTAATCATAATCTTAACCCTAATTTTATATCTAACCATAATCCTTACCTTAACCCTAAATATAACCCTAACCTTAACTGTAATCATAATCCTAACCACAACCCTAACCCTAATTAAATCTCTACATATAGCTGTAATCCTAATCCTAATCCTAATATTAATCCTAAACCTAACCCTAACCTTAATCTTAACTATAATGTTAACCCTAACCTTAAAATTCAACGTTGATTCTTCATATTTCACACTATAATTTAAATAATTGATATATTTCATATATTTTTCACATATTCAATAATTACTATTTTATTTTTTTTCAATAATTACTATTTTCATCATTTTTTTCTCAACGTCTCATATATATTAATATTTACGAGTCGATAGATGTTTCCGTGTGTTAATTTTCTTTAGCATTTAAAATAAGAAGTGAATAGGACAAAAGAGTAGAAAATAAGTAAACTAGCTTTGTTATCTACTATTTTAAATTTTCACGCTAACATTTTTTAAAGAAGTTAAGAGAAATCTTCCACGTATAATTTAATGGTCTGTGCTTAAAAAGATAAGTGTTGACTTGGATGCCATTCTCATACAATCAGAATAATATATTGATGATGTAAGCCAGCTAATAATATAGTTCAAATAAATCTGGTTATTGTTCAGCAAGTGCAATGATTGAAACCCAAATCAGGAACCTCTGTGGTTTTTAGCAGCCCCACCAACAACCGACTGCTATTTTTTTTTTTGAGTTGTATGATTTTAGAAAAGCATCTTCAATCTGGTTTAACTACAAATATCACATTATCTTTATGTAATAAAAGTAAATGCTTTTATCACAATTTTATAATTAGGCCTTGCATATTTTAAGGATGTAAGGGGTGCGTCGATATGGTAGTGTAGACTTCTATAAAAAAAAATTAGCGATCATTAAGTGGCTTTATAGTGTGAGACAGGTTTGAGGGGAACTTGTGGACAACGAATTTTAGTACTCATAGATCATAGGGCAACCCATAATTTTATCAATGAAGGGTTAGTTGTCAAAAGATGATTGAAGGAAAAATATTTTTAGGCCTTTAATGTCATTGTTGCTGACATATTCACATTCCTCTACTCTAAAGTAGTTTGACAACTTCATCTAGCCCTAGTAAATTATTAGATATATGATGCTTTTTATGTTGTTTGTATGAGGGAAATAGATATGATCCTAGGTGTGTATTGGTTACACCCATTAGAAGAATTCACTCAAATTACCATTCAATAGAACTTTAATTCAAATTATATGGAAAATATGTTGTCCTCAAAGGGATCTCAAATGGTATCCCAAGTGTGTCAGAAAAAAAGATGGAGAGAATTTGTAGTAGGGATAAAGTAGCATGGGAAACCAGCTATATGATCATGCCCAAAAATTATTCTATTGATAAGAAATCCTTTCATAATACTGATATTCAAAAAAAATGAACAAGCACAATAAGGTATACAATGACTTACCTTCAAGACTACCCCTAGCAAGAGGGTTCAAGCATGCCATACAATTAGAATAGGGTGAAAACCCTATCATAGCCACTATTACTATCACCCAAGAGGGTATAAAGAGGAAACTAAAAATGCTATAAAGGAACTACTAGACATGGGATACATAAGACCTAGTTCCAACTCCTTTGCATCCCCAATTGTCCTTGTAAAATATAAGGATAGAATTATTCATATGTTCATTGATTACAGGGAGTTGAATAAAAAAACTAAGCATGTATCTTATAACAAGGATATATGAGTTAATATTGTATGCATGAAATTCATTCCAATATGAATGATTTAAACAATAAAAACCAAAAAACACGAAGATCAAACAAAAAACACAAGATTAGGCATGAAAAGCTCAAACCAACATAGAATCAGATGAAAATGAACTATGTTGAGCCTCTTGTTGAGTAGATTTTTCCAAGATTGTCGATTTTGATGTGTGCTCATAAAATTTTGGCAGCATAATAATGTTCCAATGATAAAATAAGTAAGATTAGATAAAAATGGTTAAGCGTTTAATATATAGGTTTTTGAGGAAAATGGATGAAGGGATAGGACTAGATCATGGGATCAAGGGTTGAGATGAGAGGTGATCTCTCAACTCATCCTCCCATCTCAACCCTTGATCCCATGATCTAGTCCTAGCCTTTCATCTATTTTCCTCATAAACCTATATATCAAACACTTAACCTAAGAGTACTATGAGGTACCTTGTGTAAGGCACATCATAAAGGAAACTCTTGTCTTCTCACTCAAAGAGGACAAGAAAGGAATAAAAAATTCCTTTTTATGATTTTGAGGAAAAGGACCCATGCCCCTAAGTACAAGGGTCTTTTCCAAAAAGGAATAACATTTAAGATTGAGTGTGAGGGGGAAGATTGTATGGGGATTTGGAGTAGGTTAGCCCACATAATCAAGGATTAAGTGTGTGTGTATAATTAGGGAGTGAATTAGGTGAGGATTAGGATTAGGATTAGTGCACGTGGGAAAAATGGAGGATGGAACATGTGAGGGGAATTAAATATGGGTTTAGGAATTAAATTAAATAAATAGGGATAATTATTTAATGTAATACCTTGGTACATGATAGGTAAATTAAATTAATTAATTACCTTACAAATTTAGTGGGAATTAGAAGGGAAAAATGTAATATTAATTAAATGGTAGGTCATTATTTAATTAACATAAGCAATAGGAAAATAGATGAAAAAATAGGATAAAATTGACCAAATGATAGTGGTCAATTTTAGGTGTCTATATTTTGCACCTCTTTGAGATGGTGTTACAAAGTAGCATCATTTTAAATAAGATTAAAGCATAGCACCTATAAGAATATAGTTATATTTGGGAAGATTCCTCAATCATTCAAACAAGTGACTAGGAAGAAAGATGATGGGAGTGAAGATGAGGATTAGGGATGCCCCCTCAAAAGGATAGGTGGGTTCAAGAGAACACATGTGTACTCTCTAAATGGATGAGAGGATGCAATTAAATGAGGAGGATGATGCAAGATGATGGATAAAAGGGATGATGGGAAGAGGAAGAGATAATGGGAGGAGATGATAAGTAAACACAAAAGGATTCAAAGACAAATATGATGTTGCATCGAGCAAGCTAAAAAGCCAAGATTGATTGATGATGGATGGAGTGTGGTTGATATGAGAATGATATATCCCAAAACAACAAATGGATTGGGAATGATGCGTCTCGGTGATGATGATTGGAGTGTTGTTGATGTGAGAATGATATATCCTGAAACAACACATGGATTGGGAAGGATACATCTTGATGATGATTGGAGTGTTGTTGGCGTGGGAATGATATATCCCTAAAAACAAAAGGATTGGGAAGGATACATCATGATGATGATGATGATTAAAGTGTTGTTGATGCAGGAATGATATATCCCAAAATAATACGAGGATTGGGAAGGATACATCCTAATGATGATGATTGGGATATTTATTTAACTTAATTCCTAAACCCATCCTTATTCCATTTCTTCTAAAAAAATAAAATAAACAATTTATTATTTATTTAATTCCCCTCACATGTCTCATCCTCCAATTTTTCCCACTTGCACTAATCCTAATCCTAATCTTCACCTAATTCACTCCCTAATCATATGCACACACTTAATCCTTGATTAAGTGGGTTAACCTACTCCAAATTCCCACATAATCTTCCCCCTCACACATAATCTTAAATGTTCTTCCTTTTCGGAAAATACTCTTGTACTTAGGGGCATGGATCCTTTTCCTCAAAATCATAAAAAGGAATTTTGAATTCCTTTCTTGTCATCTTCGAGTGAGAAGACAAAAGTTTCCTTTATGAGGCACATGACTGTAATACCTTAGTCCATGATTGGTAAATTAAATAAATAAATTACTTTAGGACTTTAGTAGGAATTAGAAGGGAAAAAGGTAATATTAATTAAAGAATAGGTATTTATTTAATTAACATAGGTGATAGGAAAATAGATGAAAAATAAGATAAAATTGACCAAATGATAGTGGTCAATTTAGGTGTCTACAAAAAAAAATAACATGGAACCATGCATTTCTATAGATTGACCTTAAATCTAGCTACTATAAAATTCATGCTAGAGAATAATATGTTCATAAAATAAAATTCAAATGTCAGTTTAAACATTTTGAATCCTTGGTCATTCCCTTTGGTCTAACAAACACTCTAGCTACATTCTAATCCAACATGAATAAGGTATTCAATAGTTGTTTGAGAAAAATTGTATTAGTCTTCTTCGATGATATTCTAATTTCTAGTAAAACACGAGAGGAATATCTAAAAAACTTGGACATAGTGTTGGTATTTTTAGAAAACCAATCATTCTATGTAAAGGGGTATAAATGTGAGTTCTAGTTGACATAAATTTTATATTTAGGGGATATCATTAATTGCCAAGGGTATGCAAGTGGATCCTCAAAAGATCAAAATCATTCTAGACTAGCCACCACTTACTACTTTGACACAATTGAGAATTTTTTTTTGGATTTTACAACTACTATAGGAGGTTTATTAAAGGATTCTCTTAGGTCGCTACACCATTAACATATTTGACAAAGAAAGGGCACTTCAAATGGATTGTTTCTACTTCAAAGATTTTTGAAAGACTCAAATGGATGATGATTTCCTACCTAATTTGTGTCTTCCATTTATGGTATAGTGTGATGCCTCAAGAGAGGGTATAGGAGATTATCTCATGTATAATACAAATCTAATAGAATTTGAGAGAAGAAAATTAAATGACTTAGAGAAGACTTATTCCATGTATGGCAAAGAAATGTTGGCTATTATGTACACATTGGAGAATTTTAGGTAATACCTAGTTTATGGCAAATATGTTATAAATATTGATCATAACAATCCAAATTTTCTCGTGAACCAATTCAGTTTAAATGACTACCAACAAAAGTGGGTTAGGAAGATATAAGCCTACGATTTTGATATAGAATATGTGAAAAGGAAGAAAAATATGGAAGTTGATGATCTTTCTAGGAAGCTTATTATTTTCTCCCTTTCCACCATTGCTACTAATTGGAAGGGTCATATTTTAGTTGAGTATGGTAAAAAAAGTGTTTGCTACTAATATCCTTGTGGAAGTGGTAAAAGATGATAGGTAAAAGGTAGTGGATGGACTCATCCTATATAAGAGTCAAATCTTCTTAGTCCTTGAGTCAAAGGTGAAGGAAAAATATTAATGAACATTATGACCTCAAAGAGGATGTTTTGAGGAACATTAGGGAATGCACTACATGCCAATAAAATTAAGGAGAACAATTTTTTTGAGTAGGTCCTCTCCAACCCCTACCCATCCCAAATAAAAATTGGATAGTGTGTCCACGGATTTCGTTAAAAGGCTTCTAAAATTTCATGTCAAAGATTGTATATATGTTCTTGTAGATTAATTGAGTACATATACTCATTTATTTTCCATACCATTAGAATTCAAGGCTCCTCGAGTGGCAAATATATTTTTCAAAAATATTTTTTGATTGCATGGGCTTCCCAAGAACATAGTTAGTGATAAGGAAAATAAGTTTTTAAGTTCATTTTGGTAAGAATTATTACATTTGGTAGGAATGGAATTCACCCCTAACATGATATATCATCCCCAAACTAACAAGAACAATAAACTATGTAAGGAAGCTAAGGTAGTGGAACAACTTCCTACACTAATCTTGAGAGGATGATAATGCAAAACTTTATAGATCTTTACAACAGTTACATAAACTTAAACATAAAAAAAAACATAATATCATGCATACCACAACATAGTGATTTACATGGGGAAAACCCTTTGGGGAGAAAAACCCCACACTCCAAAAGCCACCTAATATATTATTCAAAAATCACAAAGATTACAATATACTTGCAGAGCAAGCTTCTCACAGGAGTATCACCAATCAGAGATCCAAAGGAAACATGACTACTATCAAACTCTTAGAATACATCACACTACATAGTCATAATATAACGCCCTCATAAAATAGGGATGCCTTATAGGGAAAGTCAAGCCAACAAAATATCGACCACTAGATCTAAGACCTAATGATGAATGGTCTAGATTTACAATAATAAAATGTACATAAAATTTGGCTTTCAAGAGCGTTACCCTCAAGCCCCCATTGGGGTGCATGACCCTCGAACCCCTTGTTGAGGGGATGACCCCATCAAACCCCTTACAGGGGATACCAACCCCTCCCCTTCCCCCACATGCTTACCTATCAACAGTAAACTTTATGTAATTGCAAGGTTGAGACACATTTTCCCAACAAAATTATCCAAAAATGGATAGAGGGGTATCTAATAAATTATATTTCCAACATACTATGTACATGGATCAAGTGTTTGTACTTAAGGGCATGTTTCTATAATACAACTTATCATATATTCATCGGCATGTCTCCTTTTAAGGCCTTATATAGGTATGATACCCCAAGTTTTGTTGATTTAGTAGTTGTACATCATATGGTTCCAATGGGTGGAGATTCGATAACTCAAATCCAAGAGATCTTAAGGGAACTCAAAGATCATCTATAGTAGGCTTAGCAATGATAAAAAGGTTTTATGTAGACCGACAACATATATAGATCTTTTGAGGTGAGGGACATGGCTTACTTAATATTGTAGCCTTATAGATTGTCTCCCACAAAGGGGAGTGGCACTAGAAAACTCAAGTCAAGATTTTATGGACTTTGAAAGGTGGTGAGGAGAATAGGAGAAGTGACCTATGTATTATAAATTCCAAAGACCAACAAAATCTATGATGTTTATCATGTATGTTGTTTGAAGAGATCTCTAGGTTAGCATATTGTGCCTTCAAAAAACCTACTACCCCTAGATGATGAGGGTAAGTTAATTTTAGTGATTGAAGCAATAGTAGACACCAAGGTAAAAAATCTAAGAGGGAGGAGTATCACAAAATATTTAGTTTACTAGAGGAACCTACCTATAAAAGATGCCATATGGGAAGCACCAAACATTTTGGAGCACCTCAATTTGTGTTGCTTGAGGACAAGAAATCTTGGTGAGGGTGGACTTGTAGTGTCCCCTCTTCAATAAGTTCATGTGGAAAAATCTAATATTCATTCCCTATCTTTTTTATGAGATAATTCCTATTGATTCCCATCCCTTGCTTTCATTTTTCTCTAAGTATAAAGGGTTTTGTGTTTTAGTCCATGTGTGTGATCCTTTTGTTAAGATTTTAGGCTTGGCCCTCTTGGCATACCTCTCTAGACCGAATCTTGCTCATTTCCCTTTCCTTATGAAAGTTTGGACTTTCCCTTACTATCGTGCCTTCCCCTTGAACTCCAATTTTTTCCTAGAGGTATGAGTCATGCAATATCTCCAACCCTTGACTTTTCCACCCTTCATCCTTTTAACCTCACCTACCTCTTTACATGGTTTGATTGCCATTAATGACACATTTTGTTGTGGCTATAGATTCAAAGGGTGGTCTTCCCACCTAAAGAAAATTGACAACATTTATTAATTTGGATTTGAGTGTTTGTGCCCTATGTTGTATACTACCATTTTTCATTTAATATAGTGGTTGGAGCTATGACCTTTGGATCCTCATGATTTATCAACTATTATTTTGGGCAGGAACATATTTTGATCATAGATCTTCTTGCTATTTCTAGTTGGATGCATAGAGGTAGATTTATTCAACCGTTTTACACCCAAAAACCATAGCAAACTTTGCTTAGAGCATGTGTTGTACAAAGTGTTAGATTAAGGAAAAAAAACTTTAGTTTTACAACAACTAGAGGATGGAAACCCTTTGATTTCATCAATCAAAAGATGAAAACCCTTTGATCTAACAAATCCAACTTCAAGGGATTTCGAGAGTGGATTCCACAATATTGGATTTAACCTACATAGCATGAGAATGATTAATAAGATTTTTGATCTCTCATTTGTGTTGTTATTGTTATGATAACCATTATATTCGTTCCTATTGTAGATTTGTACTTGTTGCAATCATAACTATTATCTCTATCACATCTTTGAAGTTATTATAAACTCTATTTTTAATCAAAAGCTTTGTCCTATTTCTTTTCTCTTGTTTATGAAAACTAGACTATTAATATATATTAAATCCGTAAAGAATCAAACATCTTTCATATTGAATGCAATATTAAAACAAAGGTTAAATTATTAAAATTAGATATCAAAGATTTTAAAAGACAGTTTTAGTTAACTTAAAACTACTACCGCCTCTAAATATTGTTGACCTAAAATAAACATAACTATATTACACTAGAAGAAAGGAGAAGAAATTAATTGCCTATAAAATTGGGTCCCACTTCATATTAGATCACACTTCATTGAATGCTTGAACTAGAAGCCAAACAAAAAAAAGTCCAAATACTTTGATACTATTCTCATTTTCAATCAAGGTAAGGAAGGAGTTATCGAATTGTTGAGGTTTGTTTCCATGTGTTAAATCTATTTAGCATTTAAAATAAGAAATGAATAAGACAAAAGAGTATAAAATGAGTATGTAAAATAGCAACATCATCTACCTACTATTTTAAGAGCAACATCACGCAAAACACAGTTTCATATATAAATTTTCTTAAAGAAGTAAGAAAAAATCTTCCACGTATAATTTAATTGTCTGTGCTTGAAAAGATAATTGTTGACTTGGATGCCATTCCTGTACAATGGAAATGATATATTGATGATGTATGCCGGGTAATATTTCAAGTAGATCTGGTTATTGCTCGGCAAGTGCAACGATTGAAACCCAAATTAGGAACCTCTATTTAGCATGTTTTTAGAGTGGAAATTCTATTTAGTATATGGAAAGATAGGAATATCGTTTTACTTTCAAATTTTGCAATAAATTATTATTTTTTCTTTGTATGTGAAGGCTATCATATGCTCTAATGTTATGTAATAGATTTAGGTGTAGGCCAAAATTGTTGCTCTAGAGGTTTTCCACTTATAGACACTTATTGAGCATTGGGTCAACATCTCTTGTATTGTTGTTTGTGTGTGGCCTTCTCTTGCTAGTAGGGACGCCTCTCCACATAGACACTATCATGATCATAGCCACAATGTTTGTTTAAGATATGGCTCTCATGGGTCCCATGAATCCTCTCAACATTGATGTCATGGTTGGTCCTTGCCACATGGGTTGTCCTTTGCTTCTCAATGTGACTATGGTCTCCTTAGTTGACATGATAGTGAAAAGTTCACTTACCTAGACCCTTTTTCCACCTATTTGTATAGCTCGTGGTGATCCAAAAGAAAGAAAAGAAGTGAGGATACCATTAGAAGTTGGGAGCCCATCCCTATTGCCTAGAATCCTTCAACTGACCAAGGAAAACTACTTGATAATGATTGCACAAAAAGGAAATTCTAAACCACCTCCAAAAGATCACAAATGTAGTATTTGCATGATCATTACAAGTTGTTATCTCCTAGATATATCATATGACAATATCCCTACAAACATAAGGGTAATTCTTCTAAATTTTCACCTAAGGATCAAATGCACTTACTATAAAGTCTAAATTGAATTATGAGTTAATCCTATTCCTAAACATATTAGGGTAGTTCTTCCAAATTTTTACTTAGGGTTCAAACACAATTACAATGAAGTTTGGGATAAAGTATACTTGCAAACCTAGCTAGGAGCCACTACACTATCTTATTTTAATAAGAGCATTCTATCAAATAATAATTTACAATTAGAGACATATTGCTCTCGTTATGACAAGTGGTGGACATAGCTAAAATCATTACATTCCTATTTTTTTATAATGAAATAGATTTGTATGTTATTTAACAGAAAGTTAAATACAACATATCCAAAAAAAAGTAGGTGGAATGGGATCACACTCCAAAAGCCACACATATTGTAAGACGAAAGAATCAAGTATCAAATAATCTCAAAAATGAAATAACTAGAACAACAATACTTGACCCCAAAATGGAAACAACTAATCAGATAATTTTTAAATCATAATATGATAATAACATAATTTTTTTTTTTGTAAAGCTTGTATTTAGATTAAGTAGTGAAAGATTTACCAATAGATACATGTTTTGGGAACAAAGGAATTTCCATGTGTCAAATTTTTCTTTAGCATTTAAAATAAGAAGTGAAATGGACAAAAAAAAGTAGAAAATAAGTAAGTAAAATAGATTTTCATCATATACTATTTAAAGAGCAGCATCACGTGTAAAATACAACTGCAATGATTGAAAGCCAAATCAGGAACCTCAGTGGCTTTTTCACATCCCCACCAACAACCGGCTACTTTTTTATTTTCAGCAGTATTATTTTAGAAAGGCATCTTCAATCTAGTTTAACTACCAAATATCACTATCTTTTTGTAATGAAAGTATACGTTTTAATTTTACAACAATTTAGTTAGGTAAATAATTAATCAATAATAAAAGTTTAGAATTAAAGTTGGTTGATATTGAAAGGATTTATTTTTAGTTGTCAAGTTTGTATTTGGTCTTAAATTTTAGTTAAAATAATTAATTTGTAGTGGTCTTGGAGAAAAGGTTTGAAATGAAGTAAATTTCATGTTTAGAGAAGTATGTCTCCATAAATGGTGCATAAGGTTGAGATTCAATGTATTGTATTCTAGTGGAAAGATTGGAAGTGGTATCTAGACACCCCCTTCAAGAACTATAAACTCTTCTAGGGGTATTCTTAGCTATCTCCTCACCTTCCCATGGTTCAAAATCTTAATATTAGGTGGAACCTCTAGTCCACTATCACTCAATGGTTTTGTAAGTTTCAAAAAGATTAGTTTACAATTTTAGAGCTCAAAACTAACGTATTTTGCATGGTGCCTCTTATATCAAGGTCTTCTAATCAAATCTTGTCTTATCCACTTGGGTGTTTTTAGCTCCCTTTGTTCTTTTTCTGGACATTTGGAAACTCTCAAGCACCATTTCTAGTTTTCCCCTTGGGCTCAAGTAGCTTGGAATTGGATATGTATGATTTCTTCAAGCATTCTAAGCTAGAGTTTTCTTTCTGACATATGATTCTTTTAGGCAACAGACCTAAGATATTTGCAAGGCTTACATAAAATTGGCATGCTTTTAGAGTGGAAATTCTATTTAGCATAAGGAAAGATAAGAACTTTATTTTATTTTTAATTTTTTTAATAGATGCTCATTTCTCTTTATTTTCTAAAGCTAGTATATGCTCTAATGCTATGTTATAGATCCAAGTTTAGGCCAAAAATATTGCTCTAGAAGTTCCCCACTTATCGATATAACTTATTGATAACTAGGCCAATACCCCTTGTACTATTGCTTGTGTGTCACCTTCTCTTGCTAGCAAGGATGCTTCTCCACATGGACATTATTGTGGTCATAATGATAATATTTGTTTAAGACATGGATCTCATGGCTCACATGGATCCTCTCAACATTGAAGCCATGGTTGGTCCATGCCACATGGGTAGTCAATTTTTTCTTAGTGTGACTTGCCTCCATAGTTGGTATGACAATGATAAGTTCCCTTACATAGACCTTCTTTTTCACTTATTCGTATAGCTCATGATGATCCAAAAGAAAAAAATACAATGCCATGACAAGCTAGGAGTCCATCCTTGTTGTCTACTATTCTTGAGATGGCGAGGGAAAACTGCTTGATAATTTTCTCACAGAAAGGAAATTATAAGCCACCTCCAAAATAATCACAAAAGAAGTATTTGCATGGCCATTAAACTAGCCATTTTCTCCTACTTCTATCATAAGACAAACACAAGGGTAATTCTTATAGAATTTCATCTAGTGACTAAATGCACTTACTATGAAGTCTCAAACATATTAGAGTAGTTCTTCCAAATTATTACTAAGGGCTCAAGCATAATTACAATGAAGTTTTGGCTGAAGTGTACTTACAATTGAGCTAGGAGCCACTACACTAATTATCTTATTTAATAAGGGAATTTTATCATATACTAATTTGTAATTAGAGACATGTTACTCTCTTAATGAACAAAGATGGACTTGATTAAAATCATTTTTCATTATCTTTTATAATGAAATAGATATTTATATTATTTAAAAATAAATACACATGTCCTCCAAAAAGATAGATGAAATGGGATCACGCCCCAAAGCCATGCATATTTCCTGGCCAACGAATCAAGCATCAATCACTCCTAGAAAGGAAATAACTACAATGGAAATACTTGGCCCAAAAAGGAAATAACCAATCACATATTTTTGAATTCATAATGTCATAACAAAATTAAAAATATGATTAAGTAGCTCAAGCTATAAAGTTTATATTCAAAGGAGGTTCTTGATCATTTAAGTTGCCTAATGAATTTCAGGGAAAGTATTTTCAACCAGTTCACTCCCAAATGACGAGACCATTATCTTCATTATCTTCCTTGTGAGGTTGTGAATTGGGCACATCTAGTGGAGGTTGAGTATCATTCCACTATGGAAATATGGTAAGAGCTATATGATGAAACTTATCTTGAATATGATGAGTGACCCACCTACATCACTAATAAGACACAAAAGAGTGTTGGCTCATTTATAGGTGAAAACTAGCCAATGTATTTCCTCGTTGATGGAGAAGATGGCCATTTGTGGTTGCTCTAAGGTAAAGGTTTGAGTAGAATCTAGGCACCTACATCATTGATCTTGGTGTGGGTTCCTAGCACAAGATGGTGAATATGGGGAACCCAAACCGTAGTACAATGAGGCATTACCTCAATGATCCCATATTTTTTTGATTTGTTCCACTTTTAGGACCACTTTATTGCCTACATTTATGCATTTGTATGAACACATTTGATATCACTAAAAACTTGATGTGAGTAGAAAACTGTGTATCAAAATTATGAAAAAGAGTTACAATTTTATCTTTTCATATGGAAAATTGAAAACATGCAAAACCTGAGTGAATTTAATAAAAAAATATCTACATCCCCTAGAAAGACATTATGCCAAATTAAGACATTTAGTCTAAAAGTCTTAAAGAAATCTTGGATCTAATACCAAGTAGCTTACCCATGGGCCCAAAACTAAAATAAATGTTTGATCATCTCAATGTGTCCATAAAGTGGACATATAGAATTTGACACACCTAGATAGATCACCACTTACCAATATGTAGGCCTTAGTAAAGAAAACACCAAGGGAAATAAATAATATTTTGTTCAATAATAGCTTTCTAAATTGTTTTGAAATATTTATTCTAGATATGAGAAATTCCATGAAAAGACTAGCTCATATTCAAATTTTGAATCACAAGGAAATGCAGGTAAATCCAATTACATCCTTTACTATGAGTATACTTGTGGAAAGGAATATCCACATATCACTTCCAATATTTCTACCAAGGCTATGTTGTTCTCACAATAATCTTGTGCAAGTGTTGGTAATCTATTACCTCAATAATTATTTGGGAAGACTATGTTCAAGTTATACTTGGCCTTCATTTGAGACCACAAGAGCCAAGTAGAAGTAGCTTTGGAGTATAAATCCTAAATATATCTAATGCCTCTTTTAGAAAATTTTTGAAAATACATCCAAGGAATCTCTCTTTGTATTCTATCTTAGAAATTGATGGTGGGAGACCGCAAGAGACACTACTTGTTAATAGAGAGGTTATTGTGAAACTTGTTAACATTCCAAAGAAGTTAAGGTTTGATGTATTCCCAAGACTTTCAAATGATTTTGGCCATAGAATTTCTTGTAATATTCATAGGAACAATAAAGAGAATTAGAGAATGGAAGCTCAAGACTTTCCAAGTTGGTATCCTATAAGGAGACCCAAAGGAAATGTAATTCCTTAATGAAATTTTCAAGATTCATTATCTTCAACTGCTCTTCCAATTCATTTTGTGAAGAATATAATTCAATGTCTTTGAAAATAAATTAATCCTAGGAAACTAGTCTTTGAGAAGACAACATAAGTCCCACACCACTCTATGTAAGCCCTTGTAGTGTATTGGACACCAAAAATACAGAGAGGGGGGTGAATCAATATTCTCTGAAACCACTTTAACATTTAAACATTCATTATGCATAACATATTCAGTTTGCAATAAGAAAGGAAAGCATGAAAGCAACCATCAAAAGCACATAACACATGAAAACTATATTTTTACATGGAAAACACAAAAAGGGAAAAACCATGGTGAGGATTACAAAATATTATAGAAATGCTCACTACAAGTGGACTCACTATCCTAGTGGACTCACTACCCACAAATGAAAGAAAAATAGAAGAGAAGGGTGGTTCATTGCCAAGATTTGAACTGCTACAATTGCATCTACAATATGTAGGAATTGAAGTTCCACTAAAACTCAATATACATAGTTACCACACTTCATACCGCTCTGATCTAACACTCTACTCTGCATTCTCATTACATTCACACAATGTGCATCAAAAATACTTGCATATTCTCTCTCATCACTCTCTAACACCAAAATGATCTTATACTTAAATCCATTTCATCCTCAACCTTTGCAACATCAATTAGGTTAGCCTAATTAGATGTATCATGCATATTATAAATTTTCAGCCCAAAACATATTACATGCCACAATCAAAACTTATAAAAATTCCAAATAGGTCGATGTGGACCTGTAATAGCTCCCACATTACTCATCAGTACTTATTCAATCTCTTCATAACCTTAAGTGTATTAGGTCGACACTGTTGATGACCTAATATCAAAATAAGCCAATAGATCATCCTCAAACCGACACACGAACCTCCAAAATTCATGCCACCTGGAACTTAGTTGCACTTGACACCTATAAACACCTCCAAAAATCCACAAGACCAGATACTCTTCTACGATGAAGAGTGGATTGATCAAAACATACATTTTGCACTGACAAACACTATCATCGGTAGACCTGATATACCGTCATTCATAACTTATTCACCAGAGTGCCAAAAGACATGAAAATTTAGATTCAGACTCCTCTAACATCCAACAAAATTTCCTTGGAATGTAGAACAAAATTATTCAATCCAGACCAATGCGGACCAAAAAAATTGAATGCTTTGTACACTAAAAGCTACATTTTCACAGTTAGCCAATTCTTCAAATTATCATCTGCACCGGATCAAACCTTCTTGCAACTATATATTGTATTATCATCTATATACACACCCATGCTTCACCAAATGGTCTACACAACAATCTTCATACCAAATCACAATGTTGACATCAATGACAACATTGCATCTGCAACCTATACACCCATGCTCATGTTGCCAACAAGCATATCAATGACATACTCCTTAAACCTCCAAAAATCTCCCCCTTTGTAGTTGATGGAAATGTGCATAAAATCTTCTCCAAAAATTATTCAAAACTACTCTCCTCATTTGACATCAAGGGCAAAGGGCACAAAACATATAGACACATTGTTGTTCTTTGCTTCTCCCCCTTTCCAACTCTTCATTAAATTATATACATACTCCCCCTAACAATGTTACCCATCAAATCGGATCAAAATTTGCACTAGAAATCTATCTCTACCTTCCACATATATACAATGAAATCTAAAAATGAAATTTGAAATGTATAAAGAAATAAAATGCACACCATCAACTGGAAGAAGTGTTTGACACCTGTAATTTCTCAAGGTGTGCTTTCCAATCTTTCTTGCCTTCTTCCCATCCTTTCTTGGCTAGGCCAAGCATATGGCTCTGTGTCACGAACTTCATGAGGAGCTCTTCTCCATCATTTGGAGCGTTGGGTAACAGATTTAACTTTATTTCCTTTTCTACACTCATTAGGGCATTGGAAATAGGTATGAGTTTTGCATTCACCAAATCCCTAAGATATCTAAATTGCACAATTATCTTCTCTTTTTGTACTTGCAGCTAGAAGAACTTCTGGTGCAAATTCTCAATTATTGACCTTGTTCTCCCATCAATATCTTGTGCCATATCATAGGAACCAAATGCCTTATCAATTTTGGACTCAATGGATTCCATCTCATCCTTAATTCTTTTGGTGGAGTTGGATAGCTTCATGCAAAATTGGAACAACACCTTGACTTCTACAACACAACTCTATACTTCTTTAAGATTATCTTGAAATTTATTATGTGTGGTGGAAAATTTCTCTGTTATCCATTAATCTCTTATCATTCACCTTTTTATCTATCTTCTTCTTCAATTTCTCCTTCAAAACACTAGAATATTCTTTAAAGGAATCAAGCAAAAACTTCAAGTTTTCCTTACCAGACAAAGAGTTATTAATGCTTGCACCAAGTATACTCTCCTATAGCACCTTCATTGCTTCATCAACAAGCTCTACACTCTTTTAATGAGTTTTTAAGATTTATTTCTGGGCAGAGGTGTGGAATACATCACCTAACTATAGCTTGTGCAAAGGAGATATTTTATCCATATCAACCTATCCTTGTTGCATTAGAAGTTGTAGTGGCTGGGTAGACACAACAGGTTGGAATTGGAGTTGCATACTCAAAATTTTTTTTAATGAATCTCCAAAGGTACTGGAAGATTCACCAACCATCTTCACTTTATCTTTTTCATCCTTCATTTCCAAAACCTTTAGCTGTCTCCACTTGCTCCTTTGTTATGCACAATGCCTCTGCAAATTGTGTAGTCATCTTCTCAACTGTTTTTGTTATCTATTTCTTCCTTTGGTCCATATGCACCTTCATGGAATTCTCTTCATAGGTGTCATAACTCTCCTTAGAGGTCTCTACTCAAAATATTTGTAACACATCCACACACTTTCTCAAAATCTTTGATCTTATATTTTTATCCTTTGCAAGTTTCAAAAAAATTCTACTTATCAGCTACAAAATAACAATATGTGATATACAAAAATCACAAAAAGTTGGCTCCAAAAACATTTTTAGTAGAATAAAATCACATGCAATTCAAGTTAAAATATATTCAAGACCTATTTTCCATAAAACACATCTTCACAATTAGCACACACATCCAAACACTAGGTGCAAGCAACTCAACATGTCAAGTCGGCCCGAAAAGCATGTAAATTGTCATTCATCAACTCTAGACTGAAGGTGGTATCAAAGAGACCAAGTAAATTTGTGTGGATCACTCCAACATAATGATATGGCTTGTAAAAACACTTCTCTACACTCTTTTTATTTTAGATCATTTCCTCTAGCGCAAACACTCCATACTCAAAAAATATTGATTCCGGGAATACTACTATATAGGGGAGGATCACATACCAGCTTGTAGATAATTTAGAGAGCACAATGAGACTCCATCATGCATCCCATCACCTCTTTACAAAAATTTGAGAAAGTAATTGTTAACACAGATCATTTGAACACCAACAAACCAACCTACCAGGTCGTTGGAACATAGACAACACACTGCCATCTATAGAAACACCAATGGTGCACCAAATCATGTGAAAATTGAGCTAAGAAGACACACAACCTTCATGAGCATAAATCCAAAACCACAAGGAAAAATAATATGATGCAATGAAGTGCATATACATTCAATTCTTCCTTAATCAACACTCTCAGAAACCTAACTTTTTCTCTATTAATACTAGAGAGAATTGCGGTAACAATTATGCATATAAACTTGGAACATGCATACCTCACAGTTGTGTAGAGCTACCCTTTGAACCATAAGACCATATCTTCAACTGTGGATAAATGTGAAGCATTTGACAAAGCTCGTGTGGTGCAAGTCTTGTGCCTTAGATATTTTGGAGACTTATCAAGCAAAACATTTTGATATCCAACCATGAAATTCAAATGATAATGTACAATTGTGTACCAATGACAGTGTTATATCATTTTGGAATCCAACCATGAACTTTAGAAGATGAACAGTATTATATTCCTTCAACACATTCAACATATAAGTGCATGTAGTAGCAACATAGGTTGACATTAATGACAACACACTATCTACACATTTTCCAACAATCTCCCCCTTTGTCATTGATGGAAACACTTACCAGATAGTCCATTTTCTCCCCCTTTGACATCAAAGGAAAAGGGTAGGTGGTCTTCCCCTGTGCATGCAAAACATATGGGCTCCCCCTATCTGTGCAAACTTCAACAGTTCACCCCCTAAGAAGCTGCCTCAGTTAATTTGTACTGGGTTCCCTTGGAATTTGTACTTCATTGTAAGAGGCACTTTTTCTGGTTTTAACCTCTTTGGCCTTGTTCCCTTAGATGTTCCTTCAGTGGGAACCTCTTCCTCTGAGTCAGATATTTTCTAATTATCCTACACTACTGACCATTATCAGATAAAAGAAAAGACATATGAAGAGAAATGTAAATTAGGAATTCATATTATATAAGCATTAAGTCGAGCTAAAATCCCATCCAAAAAGTTAACTGAGGATCTTTGGGTTTCAGGTTTAGGATAGAACCAATAACCTAACCATTTTAAGCACAAAACTAAACTCTGTCAAAAGTCGGGATCGGGTCATGACTCAGTACCTATACCTATGTTAATGAAGAAGTTAAGTGCAGTTCCATGGTATGATCCTACAATGTTTTGGAATTGGGATCGGGTCATTGTCGGGTAGCAACACTTTCATCAATGGAGTCAATGAAGAGGTTATGCTGAGTTTTGATCCCAGTGTTGAATCGAAGGTTGGGATTGGTTCATGATTCAGAACCAAGCCTAAAGTGACAAATAGGTTGAAGTAGCTTCTTAAGTTCTGATCCCGATAAGATATCAAGAATCGGGATTGAGACTTTATCATGTACCAAGCCTTAAATTTGTAAGGTGAGAATAGGTAAGACCTAAGTTCTAATCCTGATAAGATATCGAGAATCGAGACCGAGACTTCGTCTAGTCATGGTACTTAATGATGTGGCCAAGGTTTGGTGTCAACTCGACTTCTGATCTTGACTGTAATGTGGGGATTGGAATTGGGACTTGGAGTAAAAACTTTGTCAAAACCCTTTTAACATTCCATGGTACCAATCTGATACCCAATCCCGATGGAACATCAGAAGTCAGGATGGAACAAGTGAAGGAACCTAGACTCAAATAGTAGCAAACCCTAAGTGGAGTTTTGATTCTCAACCCTGAAATACACATGGGAATCGAGAATCACAAAGCAACAATAACGAAGGTAAGAGTATATGTAACAATATCTTGAAATGGTGCCTTCGGGATCAGATTGTTGCTTGAGATGATATATTTTTGTTGAAATGGTCTAAATTTTAAATTTAACACCTCAAACACCTTCTGACCTGATAGTACAACAAAAACCTCAAAAACTAGGGCACATCGAGATGGACAAACCTGTGACCAGAAAGCAAAACAAATAATGCAAGAAAAAGAAAAGCACGCCAAATGAACCAAAGGGTTCAAGAATGGGGAAAAAAATCCAAAACAAAACAAACCAGGAGCAAGCAAAGAAAGAAAACAAACAATAGCAAACACCCAAAGAAAATACAGAAAAAATGAAAACAAGGAAAACACAAGCAAAACACCCACCTCCAAATGCAAACAATAATTCTAATAGCACATCAACGAATTGAAGTGCCCCTTCAAACCCTAGATTGACATCTCTCTCGTTCACTCCGTCAAACTATTTGAGGTAGAATGGATGGAATTCAAGGAGTGGCAGAATAAAAAACCTGTTCACGTGTGTGAATGGTTAAACATTAAATGTGGTTCAATTGGGCCTTGGGATCAGGGCAGTTGTCATAAATGTGGGGTTGCAAGAACAAAGACAAGTGGGGGTCGAGATCGAGACATGGAACGATATTGATCTCTGAAAAATTGCAAAGTTTAGTTGACGATCTATGGTCTGAAACCTAACAAACAGACAAGACAAAGCGGGGGTCAGAATCAGGTCAAGAGATGAAACCAAAACTTTCAAAAGTTCTGAGTGCAAGTCACGGTCCGAAGTTCGATCCTAAAAAACACAAAGAGTTGGAAGTCAAGATTGAGACGAGAACAAAAACAAGAACTTTAAAAGTTCTAGGTTCCAGTTCCAATCTGATGCCCGACTCTGACATAAACAAAACACACAAAGCAAAAAGGTGGAAGTCGGGGTCGGGACAAAAACAAGAACTTACACCTTGAAGGGTGCAAGGTAACAGTTTCGATCTGAAACCCAATTCCAACACAAAAATAAAAAGACAAGGAAAAGCGCGAGGATTGGGATTGGGACATGGAACGAAACTTATACTTCAAAAAGTAATAAATGTCAATGTCGTTCTGAAACCGAACCCAAAAAATAAAGAAAACCAGGACTTAGGAGAAAAAGAAACAATTCCTAAGACCCAAACAAGAACACGAGAGACAAGAGAAACAAAAAGGGGGACCCATTTTGACCAAAATAAAATGGGGTGGTTATGCAAGGCATAATAATACCATACCTACAAATGGACTAAGCACAAGTGATGAAATCAAGGCCTATGAAACAAATGGTAAAGCAAGGTTTTTCCTTGAGTAGTCTTACAAATTTTGAATTAGTGGAAGTGATGGATTTGAAAACTGCTAAAGAAGTTTGGGATAAGCTACAAAATATTTATGAAGGAGATGATAAGGTTAAACAAGCTAAGATGCAAAATCTAAAGACACAATTTGAGAACTTACAAATGTCTAGAGATGAAACAATTACAAGTTAGATGCAGAGGGTTAATGAACGTGTCAGTGCACAATGAGAGGTCTTAGTGCAAAATTCAAAGAACCCAAAGTGGTAAAGAAAATTCTCAAAAATCTTCTTGATTCATATGATGAAAAGGTTTCTTCTATTGAGGAAGTTGTGAATTTTAATACTTACACTAGAGATCAGTTGTATGGCACACTAACTAAATTTTAAATGAGAAAATTTGGTACGAATAAAGGTGCAAAAGTGGAGACTACTTCAAGGCTGGAAAATAAATAAAAGTTGAAGATTCAAATGGAGATGATCTTGATGATGTAGAAGATAACTTTGTAAGAAGGATGAAAAAGGGCACCAGTAAGTACAAAGGTAAATTACATTTCAAATGTTTTAGTTGTGGACAAATAAGTCACTATGGTTCAAGATGTCCAAATAGAGTTGTGAACAATAAGAACAAGGAAAACAAATGAAAGATGATCAAGAAAAGCTATTATGTTAGAGAAGATTCTGGCATTTCTGATGATGAATCGGATTATGGAGATTTTGGTGATAATAAATGTTTGTTCTTGGCTTTAAAAGATGAATCTATTTCTGCTAACTCTGAAAGTTGTATGAAGGAAAGTGCTTCAGAAAAAAAGGATGACTAGAGGTACTTTGGTATCTATTTTTCTTGTTAGACAGGATAAGAACTATTGGGTTATTGAAAGTGGTTGCTCAAATCATATGACCGAAGACAAGAGTAAGTTTGTTAAACTTGAAAAATATAATGGAGGACTTGTTAAATTTGGAGATGATTTAGGTGCTAAGATCTGTAGAATAAGTTAAATCAGTTTTGATGACAAGAATAATATTGAAGATGTTTACCATGTTAAAGGTTTAAGGAATAACCTCTTGAGTGTTGGAAAAAAGTGTAGCAAAGGGTACAATCTTATGTTTCAGGATGATGGATGTGAGATCATAAACAGGTTTAAAACTGTGATTGTTGTTGGAAAGAGGTTAGATGGAAATGTCTATTAGCTCAAGGGTGTCGATGGTCACTATTTTATGACTCTGATTAATGATAGTTGGTTATGAAACAAGAGGGTGTGTCACATCAATTTTGATAACTTGGTTAGAATTAGTTTAGTTCAAGTAGTGAGATATCTTCCAAAGATTACAAAGCCTATCAATGTTGTTTACAGAGTTTGTCAATTTGGAAAACAAACAAGTAGTTTCGAGGGAAAAGAACAATCTTCTACTAGATTGTTGGAATTGGTGTATACAAACTTTTGTGGTCCTACAAGAGTGAGAAGTCTTCAAGGTGACAGGTATTTCATGTTTTTGATTGATGATTATTCTAGAATGACATGGGTTACTTTTCTTAGAGAGAAATATGAAGCCCTAGATAGATTCAAATAATTTAAACTTATGGTTGAGAATGAAATGGATTTAAAGATCAAATGTTTGAGGTTTGAAAAAGGTGGAGAGTTCACCTCCAATTAATTTAACATGTTTTATGAGAATCATGGCATAAAAGGAAATTTTATGTCCCTACCTAACTCCTCAACAAAATGGAGTGGTTGAAAAGAAAAATAGGACTATTCAAGAAGCTGCAAGGACTATGATAAAAGAAGCTAACCAACTAGAATTCTACTGGAGAGAAGAAATTCATATTGTTGTTTACATACTTAATAGAGTCCAATAAAAATCTAACAACGCAAAGACTCCCTATGATTTGTGATATGGAAGGATCCCTACTGTCAAGTACTTTAGAGTGTTTGGAAGCAAATGCTATATTAGAAGAGATGATGAAAACTTAGAAAACTTTGATGCAAGGTCTAATGAAGGTGTCTTCCTTGGATATTCTACTAAAAGCAAAGCTTACAAATGTTACAACAAAAGGATAAGAATGATTGTTGAAATTCCAAGTGTCAAGGTTGATGAAGAATTGAGGAATTCAATGGAGATAGATGGATATGAATCAAATGAAACTACTTGCAGAGGAGAAGAAGAAGAAGAAACTAAGGAAAAGGAAGTATAGAATGAAGAGGAAGAAGCTCTAGAAAAGACCCCTAAGTATGTGTAGAGAAATAATTTCGAAGAACAGATCATTGGAGACAAAAAAAAAGGTGTGTTGACAAGAAGAAGAGCTACTGAAGTAGAGGTAAATTTGTGTTTACTTTCTAAAGTTAAACATAAAACAGTGAGTGAGGCATGCAAAGATGAATATTGGATGAAGGAAATGAAAGAAATTATGTAGATTGAGAAGAATTGGATTTGGGAACTTGTTCCTAGACCTTCAAACAAGAACATAATTGGTACTAAGTGGGTATTTAGAAACAAGCTGAATGAGAATGGAGAAGTGGTAAGAAACAAGGCAAGGCTTGTGTGTAAGGGTTACTCACAAGTTAAAGGAATAGAATTTGAGGAGACATTTGCTTCGATGGCTAGAATGGAAGCAATCAGGATGTTTCTGGCACTTGCAACACATAAGAACTTTAAAGTTTATCAGATGGATGTGAAGCTTGCTTTCTTCAATGGAGAATTGGAAGAAGTTTACATGGAACAACTATAAGGATTTTAGTTATTAGACAAACCTAATATGGTTTGCAAATTGAAGAATGAATTGTATGGATTGAAGCAAGCTCCTAAAGATTGGTATGCAAGGTTGGACAAGTATTTGATGCAGCAAGGATTCAATAAAGGCACCACAAATAGTAACCTTTACTTTAAGGTTGAGAAAGATCAAATATTGATAGTGGTTGTGTATGTTGATGACATAATTTTTGGAGGAAATTAAGCTATGTGCAAGAAATTTGCAGAAGAGATGTAGAAAGAGTTTGAAATGTCTATGTTTGGGGAAATGAATTTCTTCCTTGGGCTACAAATCAATCAAATAGATAAAGGAATATTCATTTCACAATCAAAGCATGTTGAATAAATATTGAAGAAGTTTGGAATGGAAGACACCAAACCAGTATGTACTCCTATGGTTACTAGTTACAAACTGATTAAGGATGATGAATCCCTTAAGGCTTATCAGAGTAAGTATAGATCTATGATTGGTGGACTGCTATACCTAACTTCTACTAGACCAGATATCATGCATGCAATTTTTCTTGTGGCTAGATTTCAAGAAGATCCTAAAGAGACACATGTTGCAACAATGAAGAGGATATTTAGATATTTGAAGGGAACTCCAGATTATGGCTTGCGATATCCTAAGTATTCTAATATCACATTGAGTTCTTACACAAATGTATATTGGGTTGGTTGTGTGGATGACAGAAAAAGTACAAGTGGTGGTGCATTCTTTCTTGGATGCTAATTGGTATCATGGCTAAGTAAGAAACAAGATTCAATTTTTTTATCTACTGTAGAGGTTGAGTGCATTGCAGTAGCATCTTGTTGTACACAAGTGATGTGTATGAGGAAAACATTGAAGGATATTAGAGTGGTATATGATGAGCCTATTTCTATCTTTTATGATAATAAAAGTGCAATCAATATTTCAAAGAACCTAGTGATCCATTCAAGGACAAAACATATTTCAATTAGATATCACTTTCTAAGAGAGAAGGTTGTGGAGAATGAAGTGAAGCTTGAATATGTACCTACAAAGGATCAAATTGCTGATATATTTACTAATGCTCTTCCTAAGGATACTTTTGAGTATCTCTAGGAGAAGTTGGGGGTTATTTCCCCTCCTTTGAACTAGATGCATATGGAGATGCATCAGTCTAGTGGATCCATGGAATCATTCTTTGTCTGGACTGATGTTGGTGGCTATCTCTCAAGGGGATTAGGTAGTGACATTGTTGTAGTATGGAGTGAGTGTTTTCATTTTGCATAGGTTGCTGATTTGGTCGGTGTATACTCCTAAGGGGGGTTATTCAGAGCAGTAGCAAGTATCTTGGTTCAATGTAAAAGGGGGATAACAATGCAAAACATTTTATCCTTTTCTATTGATGAAAAAGGGGGAGAGAGAGTCATGTGAAAAATTCTATCTATACAAGGGGAGAGTGAAGCATGTGAAAAAGAAAAAATTGAAAGGGGGAGAGATAATCATGAGAAAAAGTCTATCTATAAAGGGAGAGAGAATCTTGTAAGGAGGAGAGATTGCAGGAATGTTGTGTAGGTTGTCTAATTTGATAAAAAATGAGAGTGTGTATGTTGTCTTTGATGGTTTTTCATATCTTATGTTTCCATCAATGACAAAGGGGGATATTGTTGTAAGTATGAAGGAGGTGTCATTGATGACAAAAAGCTTGTGTTGTCATTAGTGTCAATTGTGTAGTGGTTGAGAGAGATTGTTGCTTTGATTAGTTGGATTATATTTTCATCAGTTAAGTTACTAGTGTTAACCTCTGTTGTTGCTTTGATAAGCTTCTGGTTATGGTTGTGGTAGTGATAAAGATGTTGAGAACATTAAGAAAAATGATAAAAAGAGGAAACATGGTTTTGTAGAGGTGTTATAGTTTTGCTCCGCATTTCTTCTAGGTTGAAGATCTGCTTGTGTGGTTTGGATATGTTGGTTAGAGGTGTTCAGAGTTTCTATATCTAGAATTTGGTCTTCTGGATCGATGTGCAGAAGAAGTTATGTTCACTAGTGTGTGAACTGGATTTGTAGTGTTGCTTACAGAGGTGTCTAGGAGAAATTTTTTTGCTTCGTGTTTCTTTGTAGTTGTGCTTCAGGTCTTTTGGTTCTAAAGGTGAGTTTATGGTGTTCATAGTTTACCTCATTTAATTAGGTTTAAGGTTTTATGCTCTGAAAGATGGTTTTTAGAGTTACAATGTTTGGCAATGTAGTTTGAGTGTAATGGGCTTGTACATTCTGAAGGTGTGAGTTGGTGCAAATAATTTTTTGGATCTCAAGTGGTTTGTAGATTATTCTAGATTTTCTATAAGTGTGGTGTGTGGTTATCAAGTCATCCTTAGATTTGAGGAAGTGTGTACTTCAAAGTTTAATGGTGTTTGCATGGGTAACGGATGACCTGGTTTTTACACTACATTTGATGATGTTTAAGTATCGATGAAGGTGTAGCATGGCATGTGAGTGTTGATTTGGGTCCCAATTAAGTTTTTTATTGGTCCACTTTCATTCCTATCCACCGTGGCAATGCTTAGTGCTAACCTATTTTTAAATTTGTAAAATGTAAGGTGTGTGTAGTCGACTTAAATATTCTTTTCAAGTTGTGGATGGTATAAATACAAGGTGAGTTGATGTGAGATGAAGTGTGGAATATAGTTGAGTGTTGTGATGTGAAATTAAGTGCAAAGATGTGAAATGCAATGTGAGCTATAATACAAGATTGTTGAATGCAATGAGCTAAAGGTATCTTGATCTCTTGAGAGATACAAGTGTTTTGGGAGTTATTGTGGTGGATTTTTTGTTGCATTGAGATCATGTTCTCTATGTAACATTCTATCTTCTTTCTTCTTTCGATTCCGGTAGTGAGCCTGGGCTATGAGCCCTTCTAGATAGTGTGTCCTATTCTGGAAATGAGCCTTTTATATCAGTTTTGCAATTATTTATATTGTGAACTAATCCTCACCGTGGTTTTTCCCTCCTAGGCTTTTCCACGTAAATCTGGTGTTCTCTTATGTATGGTGTTGTTGTTTCAGTTTTTGTTATCTGCATTTCATGTTTATAACAGATTAAGGGTTTAATGAATGCATGTGGATCTGATTATTGTTGAGGGTTTTGATGTTTTAATTAGATACAACTGATTCACCCCCCCTCTCATTTGCCTTGTTCATTCAACAATTATGTACATATTGGAGAAGTTTAGGTAATACCTAGTGTAGATGCTAAAAGCTACAAAATGTTTAAACTTTAACACACATTAGTATGTTAGTCATTTAAAACACAACAAATTAAACATCTCTATGAAATACTCCATCATGTTAAATATGCAACCAAAGAAACAATGAAGCTAAACAAAATCATATGAAAACATGATGCAAACTCTATCTCATAGTGGATTGGTGCTACTTTGATGTGGAAAGTATCTCTTTCACAACCCTTGATAAGCTTTGTGATGACTTGATGTAGATTTTATGCTTCCCTGGAGAAAATCCTGCATAACCTAGCTATAAAACTTGAAAATGGATGAAGGATGGATGAGCAAAATTAAAAATCTAAAGATTATAACTTTGCATGAAGTTGTGGATCCAAAATACAAAGGAAATCCTCTTATTTATAGATGAGAATGTTGAAGAATGAGGCAAAATGGATGAATGTGGGATCATTCAACATCCAATGGCCAAGTTCCATTTGTCAAGATGTGAATGGAGGAAGCTTGAACACATTTTGATCAATGTGCAAGTTTAAAATTTGAATTTGATGAAATGACATGTTTAGGGGGGATGAAAGATGAGTTAAATGCCAAGTTTGACTTGTGTAAGAGACATGTAAGAGCTCTTAAATGCTTTGTTGGATGGACAAGTCATTTTGGGAGGGAGATTTTTAAAATGGAGGAATATTCCACTTGAGATGCCCTTTTGAATGAAATAGAAGAATTTATAAATCAAATAAATTGATTTATTGTCCAAGTTGCAAAAGTTAGAGGATTTGATGGATTAGGATTAGGATTAATCATGATCTGATTAATTTAATGAGGGATTAAATGATGTGACAATTTGATTTACATTTATGGATTGATTTAAATCAAAGTTGAGAGAAATATGAACTTAGACTTAATTAAATAAATATTTTGATTTATTTAATTAAAGAGGGATGAAGTTAGATTAAATTAAATAAAGATTGATTTAATTTAATAGAATAACTTTAGAGATTTTACTAAATAAAATGTGAATTCATTTAATTAAAAGGAGGATTATTGTGCAATTAAATAAAAATTGATTTATTTAATTAATAAGAGATGATGACTTAATTAGATAAATTTGATTTATTTAATTAAGAGATGGAATATGATGAATTTAATTAAATAAAGATTATTTAATTAAATGATTAGCAGAGAGATGATTCAGGATGAACTACTGTTAGTAAAATTATGATCAGGTGTGATTGGTATATTTTCCATGTCTACACCTACTTTATACAAAATTTGTTATAAATACTAATCATAACAGTCCAAATTTTTTCTTGAACCAATTCAATTTAAATGACTACCAACAAAAGTGGGTCAAGAAGATGTAAGCCTATGATTTTGATATAGAATATGTGAAAAGGAAGAAAAACATGGCGATTGATGATCTTTCTAGGAAGCATATTCTTTGCTCCCTTTCCACCATTGCTATTAATTGGAAGGGTTATATTTTACTTATAGCAAAAAAAATGTTTGCTACTAATATCATTGTGGGAGTGGTAAAAGATGATAGGTACAAAGCGGGTGGATGGACTCATCCCTCAGATAAGAGTCATATATTCATAGTCCCTCGAAAGTAAAAAGGTAAAAGGAAAAATATTAATCTAACATTAGGCCTCAAAGAGGATGTTTTGAGGAACATTAGGGAATGCACTACATGCCAATAAAATTAAGGAGAGCACTTTTTTTTGAGTAGCTCTTTCTCCAACTTCTACCCATCCCAAATAAAAAATTGATAGTGTGTCCATGGATTTTATTAAAAGGCTTTAAAATTGCATTTTAAGGATTGTATATATGTTTCTTTGTAGATTAATCGAGAACATATAGTCATTTATTTTCTATACCATTAGAATTTAAGCCTCCCTCAAGTGGCAGGACATACTTTAAAAATGGTTTTGCGATTGCATTGGCTTCCTACAACATAGTTAGTGATAAGGAAAATAAGTTTTTAAGTTCACTCTTTGGTAAGAATTATTCCATTTGTTAGGAATGGAGCCTTCTACCTCTAACATGATATATCATTCCTAAACTAACGGTAGAACAATTCAAAATTATCAAAAAATGGATAGAGGGGTATCTAATAAATTATGTTTCCAAAATACTATGTACATGTATCAATTGTCTGTACTTGAGGGCATGTTTCTATAGTACAACTTATCATATATTCATCGACATGCCTCCTTTTAAGGCCTTATATAGGTATGATACCCCAAGTTTTGTTGATTTAGTAGTTGTGGATAGTATGGTTCTAGTGGGTGGAGATTTGATAACTCAAATCCAAGAGATCTTAGGGGCATTCAAAGATCATCTATAGTAGGCTTAGCAATGATAAAAAGGTTTTATGTAGATCGACAACATATAGAGATCTTTTGAGGTGAGGGACATGGCTTACTTAATATTGTAGCCTTATAGACTGTCTTCCACGAAGAGGAGTGCCACTAGAAAACTCAAGTCAAGATTTTATGGACTTTGAAAGGTGGTGAGGAGAATAGGAGAAGTGACCTATGTACTAGAAATTCCAAAGACCAACAAAATCTATAATGTTTATCATGTATGTTGTTTGAAGAGATCTCTAGGTTAGCATTTGTGCCTTCAACAAACCTACTACCGCTAGATGATGAGGCTAAGTTAATTTTAGTGATTGAAGCAAAGTAGACACCAAGGTAAAAAAACTAAGAGGGAGGAGTATCACAAAATATTTAGTTTACTAGAGGAACTTACCTATAAAAGATGTCATATGGGAAGAACCAGACATTTGGAGCACCTCAATTTGTGTTGCTTGAGGACAAGAAATCTCGATGAGGGTGGACTTGTAGTGTCCCCTCTTCAATAAGTTCATGTGGAAAAATCTAATATTCATTCCCTATCTTTTTTATGAGACAATTCCTATTGATTCCCATCCCTTGCTTTCATTTTTCTCTAAGTATAAAGGGTTTTGTGTTTTAGTCCATGTGTGTGATCTTTTTGTTAATATTTTAGGCTTGGCCCTCTTGGCATACCTCTCTAGACCGAATCTTGCTTGTTTCCCTCTCCTTATCAAAGTTTGGACTTTCCCTTACTATAATGCCTTCCCTTTGAACTCCAATTTTTTCCTAAAGGTACGAGTCATGCAATATCTCCAACCCTTGAATTTTCCACCCTTCATCATTTTAACCTCACCTACCTCTTTACATGGTTTGATTGCCATTAATGACACATTTTGTTGTGGCTACAAATTCAAAGGGTGGTTTTCCCACCTAAAAAAAATTGATAACATTTATTAATTTGGATTTGATTGTTTGTGCCCTATGTTGTATACTACCATATTTCATTTAATATAGTGGTTGGAGCTATGACCTTTGGATCCTCATGATTTATCAATTATTATTTTGGGCAGGAACATATTTTGATCATAGATCTTCTTGCTATTTCTAGTTGGATGCATAGAGGTAGATTTATTCAACCGTTTTACACCCAAAAACCCTAGCAAACTTTGCTTAGAGCATGTGTTGTACAAAGTGTTAGATTAAGGAAAAAAAACTTTAGTTTTACAACAACTAGAGGATGGAAACCCTTTGATTTCATCAATCAAAGGATGAAAACCCTTTGATCTAACAAATCCAACTTCAAGGGATTTCGAGAGTGGATTCCACAATATTGGATTTAACCTACATAGCATGAGAATGATTAATAAGACAATTCTTTTATTTATGTTGTTATTGTTATGAGAACCATTATATCCATTCCTATTGTAGATTTGCACTTGTTGCACCACATGACTATTATCTCTCTGTATCACATCTTTGAAGTCACATAAACTCCATTTTAATCAAAAGCTTTGTCATATTTCTTTTATCTTGTTTGTGAAAACTACACTATTAATATTTATTAAACTTGTAAAGAATCAAACATCTGTCATAAGTATTACGGCTATTAAAAAAGGTAAATTATTGAAGTTAGATATTAGATTTTAAAAGAGAAAAATTTTGAATCTTTCAAATTAACTTAAACTACTAACCCTAAATATTTTGAATTTTAAAATAAACCTGCAAGTATATTAAGCACTAAAAAAGAGGAGAAAAAATAGATTGCCCATAACAATTCAATCTTGCTTCATTGAATATTTAAATTAAGGTTTAAAAGAGAATTTTTTGGATCTTTCGAATTAGCTTAAAACTACCAATCCTAAATATTGTTGACCTAAAATAAACCTAAATATATTACACTAAAAAAGAGGATCAAAAATAGATTGCACATAAAATTTAGAAAATTCGTCTCACTTCATTTAATACATAAACTAGAAGCCAAACAAAAAATGTCCAAATACTTGATATCATTTTCAGCCAAGTTGAGAAAAGAGTCATTCATTCCATTGAGGTTTGTTTCCCGGGGGAGGTTCCATGTGTTAAATTTATTTAGCATTTAAAATAAGAAGTGAATAAGACAAAAGAGTATAAAATGAGTAAGTAAAATAGCAACATCATCTACTATTTTAAGAGCAACATCACGTAAAACACAGTTTCATATATAAATTTTCACTCTAACATTTTCTTAAAGAAGTAAGAAAAAATGTTCCACGTATAATTTAATTGTCTGTGCTTGAAAAGATAATTTTTGACTTGGATGCCATTCCTGTACAAAGGAAATGATATATTGATGATGTATGTCGGGTAATATTTCAAGTAGATCTGCTTATTGTTCAGCAAGTCCAACGATTGAAAGCCAAATCGGGAACCTTGGTGGCTTTTTGCAGTCCCACCAACAACCGACTGCTTTTTTTAATTTTGAATAGTATGATTTTAGAAAGGCAGCTTCAATCTCTCTATATATTGTAGTGGACTTTGGAGATGAGGTTTGAAATGAAAGCAAATTTTATGTTTAGAAAAGTATGTCTCTAGAAATGGTGTATAAGGTTGGGATTCAACGCACTGTTTTAGTGGAAAGATTGGAAGAGATAACCAAATACTCGCTATAACAACCACAAATTTTTTAAGGGGTATTTTTGGTTTTCTCCTCACCTTCCCATGGTTTAAAACTTTATATCCCCTGTGGAATCTTTAGTCCACTACCACTCAATGGTGTCGTAAGTTTCTAATAGTTTAGGTTACCATTTCAAAGTCCACAATTGACTAATTTTACATGGTGCCTCGTGTATCAAGGTCTTCCAATTGAATCTTGTCTTATTCGTGTGGGTGTTTCCAATCCCCTTTGTCCTTTTTGTGGACATTTGGAAACTCTCAAGCATCGTTTCTAATTTTTTCCTTGGCCCAAGTCGCTTGGAATTGGATACATGATTTCTTATAGCATTCTTAGTTGGAAATTTTTTCATGGCATATGATTATCTTAAGTGTTTGACATAAGATGCTTGCAAGGCTTATGTACAAATTTGACATGCTTTTAGAGTGGAAATTCTATTTAGCATATGGAAAGATAGGAACATTGTTTTACTTTCAAATTGTAATAAATAACCATTTCTCTTTGTACGCTAAGGCTATTATATGCTCTAATGTTATGTAATAGATTTAGGTGTAGGCCAAAAATGTTGCTCTAGATGTTTTCCACTTGTAGGAACTTATTGAGCATTGGGTCAATACCCCTTGTATTGTTGTTTGTGTCACCTTCTCTTGCCAGTAGGGATGTATCTCCACAGAGAAACTATTGTGGTCATAGCCACAATTTTTGATAAAGACATGGCTCTCATAGGTCCCATGAATCCTCTCAGCATTGATGTCATGGTTGGTCCTTGCCACATGGGTTGTACTTTGCTTCATAATGTGACAATGTTCTCCTTGGTTGACATGACAGTGAGAAGTTCCCTTACCTAGACCTTCTTTTTCACCTATTTGTATAGCTTGTGGTGATCCAAAAGAAAAAAAGAAGTGAGGATGCCATTAGAAGTTGGGAGTGTTATGTGAGGGTGCTGGCAAGAAGTTGAGTCCACTTTTCACAAAGTAGAAGTTGTTTTACCTTGATTTTAAGAATTTGACCATTGACTTGGGGGTAAATTTGAAGCACTTTAGGAGATAGAATCTTCCAAAAAGTCACTAATCATAAAATGTAATACTTGAGTCTAATTTTCAAATATAAATTTATTTCCAATACCTTAATACAAACTTGAGTTTCAATAGGTACTTAAACTACCATTTAAAAAATCACTTTTTTATACCTCATACCATGCATGTGTAATACATCCATATTTTGACCTAAATTATCAGATTTCTTTCTAAATCTTTGGGAAAAGATTTGTGACTCCATTGAAGCTTTGTTCTCATATTTTGTAATTTTTTATTAAATTTTATTAGGCATATTTGTCGTTTTGAAAAATCATTGTGTATGACAAGCATAAGAGGACCTAAACTTATCATTTTTTTATTTTTTTTTAAACTGAAAAGAATTGTCTAAAGTTTATTCTTGTGCAATCCATCTATCAAAATTTATGTTGATCAAAAGTTATTAAAATATTTAAAACCCCGGACATTTGTAAAAGTTTATGGACCAATTTCATCATAAATTAATTGAAAAATAGAAAAAATAATTCAATTGTAAAAAAAAAATACATATTTGGAATCTACATTGTCTCATCTAAAATGGGTTTTAATTTCGTCAAAAAATTATGCAAAAAAAGTTGTCAACCATATGTCCAAACTCGGTATTTTTCTCTGACATTGTTAGGACCTTCAACTTGCAGGTCAAACCAGGTTGAAGGCCTAGGTTTGGATTCCCAATGCTTTTCCCAAACCAAAATACAAGGCAGAAACCCGACCACAAAGCAAATTCAAATTCATTTTTTTGGAATCGAAATCCCATTTACAAAAGGAGATCCCATTTTATAAAGCGGGATCTCACTTCCTAATATTAAATGGCGTGATCGTTGACAAGGAAACGGGATCCTGTTCCTTTGTCAATGGTCCCCACATCAAATATTGGGAACGAGATCCCGATTATAAAATGGGATCCCGTTTGTTTTTACCCATTTTATTTAAATTTATTATCAAAAATTACTGTAAAGTCTGCAACTTCACATGTACAGCCGAGAGCAGTAAAATTGGGCTATTTTTCATTAACTATTGTCTTTACAGGTGGTGAACTTGCATTTTTGATTTATTTTTTCAAAGGAGGCATCGTGTAAACCCTTTTTGAAGTGGAATTGTGTTAGTTTTGTACTTGTTTAGAGGAACAAAAGGTCTTCAACTTGCAATATGGATTGATTTTTTCAAAGGAGACATGAAGAAAATAGTTTTTAAAGTGGAATTGTGCTAGTTTTCTACTTGTTTTGAGGAACACAAGAGGAAGAATTTTGTCCTTATAGGTCTTCAACTTCCAATTTGGATTGATTTTTTTGAAGAAATTCACTATTGACATTCATTTGTGCTTGAGAATTTTATAATCATGGGAGATAAAGCTCGTAATAAGAGGAGGAAGACATTGACTCCTGAAGAAATTGAATCAAAAAAAGAGGAGAGACAAAGAGAAAGAGAAAGAATAATGAGAATTAAATCAATGAATGATGGGGGAGCATCCAATTCCACAACTATTGAAGATGAAAACATTGAGAAAACCATGGTTGTAGATGAAGCTAATTTGCAAGAAGTCAATTTGGAGAAGAATGTGATTATACAAGCAAGTCCTACTATGTCTTCAAATCCCTCTTTCAACGCTATGGAGAATGTTTCAATATGCACAAATCCAAGTACGTCTTCAAATCCACATGTTAGTGAAATGGTAAATTTGTATGTAGAAGTTTTACAAGATGTTGGACTTAACGATGTTGACATTAATAATATTCAGAGAGATGAAACTTTTATAGAATTTGTTGAAGATGAAAATGAGAATGATCCTTTTGTTGAAAATGAAAATGAGAATGATCTTTTTTGTTGAAAATGAAAACAAAAACCGTTTTTTGATGTAAATGAAAATGAAAACCGTTTTGTTGATAAAAATGAAAACTATTTTGTTGATGAAAATGAAAACCATTTTGTTGATGAAAATGAAAATGTAAATCGTTTTGAAGTTGAAAATGAAAATGAAAATGAAGATGAAGATGAACATCTAGAATGTGATGTTGAATTTAATGAAAATATTTTTTTTTAAAATTAAAAGTGGTGTTTTCGATAATCTTCCTAGTCAAATTTCTTGGAGGCAAATAAGAACACATGCAAATAGAATATACAACAAATTCTTTTATCGTAAAAAAATTGCAATTCAATGTCAACTAATGATGCAATTGATTAGAATGCAAAAAATGAGGAAAATAGTGAAAAGGTTAGGATTTTTTGTTAAACCAAAAAGAAAAGATCAATCATTAAAACATGTTA
>VDFB02000015.1:437179984-437272533 GCA_007258455.2 Sequoia sempervirens
ATCATTTGAACACCAACAAACCAACCTACCAGGTCGTTGGAACATAGACAACACACTGCCATCTATAGAAACACCAATGGTGCACCAAATCATGTGAAAATTGAGCTAAGAAGACACACAACCTTCATGAGCATAAATCCAAAACCACAAGGAAAAATAATATGATGCAATGAAGTGCATATACATTCAATTCTTCCTTAATCAACACTCTCAGAAACCTAACTTTTTCTCTATTAATACTAGAGAGAATTGCGGTAACAATTATGCATATAAACTTGGAACATGCATACCTCACAGTTGTGTAGAGCTACCCTTTGAACCATAAGACCATATCTTCAACTGTGGATAAATGTGAAGCATTTGACAAAGCTCGTGTGGTGCAAGTCTTGTGCCTTAGATATTTTGGAGACTTATCAAGCAAAACATTTTGATATCCAACCATGAAATTCAAATGATAATGTACAATTGTGTACCAATGACAGTGTTATATCATTTTGGAATCCAACCATGAACTTTAGAAGATGAACAGTATTATATTCCTTCAACACATTCAACATATAAGTGCATGTAGTAGCAACATAGGTTGACATTAATGACAACACACTATCTACACATTTTCCAACAATCTCCCCCTTTGTCATTGATGGAAACACTTACCAGATAGTCCATTTTCTCCCCCTTTGACATCAAAGGAAAAGGGTAGGTGGTCTTCCCCTGTGCATGCAAAACATATGGGCTCCCCCTATCTGTGCAAACTTCAACAGTTCACCCCCTAAGAAGCTGCCTCAGTTAATTTGTACTGGGTTCCCTTGGAATTTGTACTTCATTGTAAGAGGCACTTTTTCTGGTTTTAACCTCTTTGGCCTTGTTCCCTTAGATGTTCCTTCAGTGGGAACCTCTTCCTCTGAGTCAGATATTTTCTAATTATCCTACACTACTGACCATTATCAGATAAAAGAAAAGACATATGAAGAGAAATGTAAATTAGGAATTCATATTATATAAGCATTAAGTCGAGCTAAAATCCCATCCAAAAAGTTAACTGAGGATCTTTGGGTTTCAGGTTTAGGATAGAACCAATAACCTAACCATTTTAAGCACAAAACTAAACTCTGTCAAAAGTCGGGATCGGGTCATGACTCAGTACCTATACCTATGTTAATGAAGAAGTTAAGTGCAGTTCCATGGTATGATCCTACAATGTTTTGGAATTGGGATCGGGTCATTGTCGGGTAGCAACACTTTCATCAATGGAGTCAATGAAGAGGTTATGCTGAGTTTTGATCCCAGTGTTGAATCGAAGGTTGGGATTGGTTCATGATTCAGAACCAAGCCTAAAGTGACAAATAGGTTGAAGTAGCTTCTTAAGTTCTGATCCCGATAAGATATCAAGAATCGGGATTGAGACTTTATCATGTACCAAGCCTTAAATTTGTAAGGTGAGAATAGGTAAGACCTAAGTTCTAATCCTGATAAGATATCGAGAATCGAGACCGAGACTTCGTCTAGTCATGGTACTTAATGATGTGGCCAAGGTTTGGTGTCAACTCGACTTCTGATCTTGACTGTAATGTGGGGATTGGAATTGGGACTTGGAGTAAAAACTTTGTCAAAACCCTTTTAACATTCCATGGTACCAATCTGATACCCAATCCCGATGGAACATCAGAAGTCAGGATGGAACAAGTGAAGGAACCTAGACTCAAATAGTAGCAAACCCTAAGTGGAGTTTTGATTCTCAACCCTGAAATACACATGGGAATCGAGAATCACAAAGCAACAATAACGAAGGTAAGAGTATATGTAACAATATCTTGAAATGGTGCCTTCGGGATCAGATTGTTGCTTGAGATGATATATTTTTGTTGAAATGGTCTAAATTTTAAATTTAACACCTCAAACACCTTCTGACCTGATAGTACAACAAAAACCTCAAAAACTAGGGCACATCGAGATGGACAAACCTGTGACCAGAAAGCAAAACAAATAATGCAAGAAAAAGAAAAGCACGCCAAATGAACCAAAGGGTTCAAGAATGGGGAAAAAAATCCAAAACAAAACAAACCAGGAGCAAGCAAAGAAAGAAAACAAACAATAGCAAACACCCAAAGAAAATACAGAAAAAATGAAAACAAGGAAAACACAAGCAAAACACCCACCTCCAAATGCAAACAATAATTCTAATAGCACATCAACGAATTGAAGTGCCCCTTCAAACCCTAGATTGACATCTCTCTCGTTCACTCCGTCAAACTATTTGAGGTAGAATGGATGGAATTCAAGGAGTGGCAGAATAAAAAACCTGTTCACGTGTGTGAATGGTTAAACATTAAATGTGGTTCAATTGGGCCTTGGGATCAGGGCAGTTGTCATAAATGTGGGGTTGCAAGAACAAAGACAAGTGGGGGTCGAGATCGAGACATGGAACGATATTGATCTCTGAAAAATTGCAAAGTTTAGTTGACGATCTATGGTCTGAAACCTAACAAACAGACAAGACAAAGCGGGGGTCAGAATCAGGTCAAGAGATGAAACCAAAACTTTCAAAAGTTCTGAGTGCAAGTCACGGTCCGAAGTTCGATCCTAAAAAACACAAAGAGTTGGAAGTCAAGATTGAGACGAGAACAAAAACAAGAACTTTAAAAGTTCTAGGTTCCAGTTCCAATCTGATGCCCGACTCTGACATAAACAAAACACACAAAGCAAAAAGGTGGAAGTCGGGGTCGGGACAAAAACAAGAACTTACACCTTGAAGGGTGCAAGGTAACAGTTTCGATCTGAAACCCAATTCCAACACAAAAATAAAAAGACAAGGAAAAGCGCGAGGATTGGGATTGGGACATGGAACGAAACTTATACTTCAAAAAGTAATAAATGTCAATGTCGTTCTGAAACCGAACCCAAAAAATAAAGAAAACCAGGACTTAGGAGAAAAAGAAACAATTCCTAAGACCCAAACAAGAACACGAGAGACAAGAGAAACAAAAAGGGGGACCCATTTTGACCAAAATAAAATGGGGTGGTTATGCAAGGCATAATAATACCATACCTACAAATGGACTAAGCACAAGTGATGAAATCAAGGCCTATGAAACAAATGGTAAAGCAAGGTTTTTCCTTGAGTAGTCTTACAAATTTTGAATTAGTGGAAGTGATGGATTTGAAAACTGCTAAAGAAGTTTGGGATAAGCTACAAAATATTTATGAAGGAGATGATAAGGTTAAACAAGCTAAGATGCAAAATCTAAAGACACAATTTGAGAACTTACAAATGTCTAGAGATGAAACAATTACAAGTTAGATGCAGAGGGTTAATGAACGTGTCAGTGCACAATGAGAGGTCTTAGTGCAAAATTCAAAGAACCCAAAGTGGTAAAGAAAATTCTCAAAAATCTTCTTGATTCATATGATGAAAAGGTTTCTTCTATTGAGGAAGTTGTGAATTTTAATACTTACACTAGAGATCAGTTGTATGGCACACTAACTAAATTTTAAATGAGAAAATTTGGTACGAATAAAGGTGCAAAAGTGGAGACTACTTCAAGGCTGGAAAATAAATAAAAGTTGAAGATTCAAATGGAGATGATCTTGATGATGTAGAAGATAACTTTGTAAGAAGGATGAAAAAGGGCACCAGTAAGTACAAAGGTAAATTACATTTCAAATGTTTTAGTTGTGGACAAATAAGTCACTATGGTTCAAGATGTCCAAATAGAGTTGTGAACAATAAGAACAAGGAAAACAAATGAAAGATGATCAAGAAAAGCTATTATGTTAGAGAAGATTCTGGCATTTCTGATGATGAATCGGATTATGGAGATTTTGGTGATAATAAATGTTTGTTCTTGGCTTTAAAAGATGAATCTATTTCTGCTAACTCTGAAAGTTGTATGAAGGAAAGTGCTTCAGAAAAAAAGGATGACTAGAGGTACTTTGGTATCTATTTTTCTTGTTAGACAGGATAAGAACTATTGGGTTATTGAAAGTGGTTGCTCAAATCATATGACCGAAGACAAGAGTAAGTTTGTTAAACTTGAAAAATATAATGGAGGACTTGTTAAATTTGGAGATGATTTAGGTGCTAAGATCTGTAGAATAAGTTAAATCAGTTTTGATGACAAGAATAATATTGAAGATGTTTACCATGTTAAAGGTTTAAGGAATAACCTCTTGAGTGTTGGAAAAAAGTGTAGCAAAGGGTACAATCTTATGTTTCAGGATGATGGATGTGAGATCATAAACAGGTTTAAAACTGTGATTGTTGTTGGAAAGAGGTTAGATGGAAATGTCTATTAGCTCAAGGGTGTCGATGGTCACTATTTTATGACTCTGATTAATGATAGTTGGTTATGAAACAAGAGGGTGTGTCACATCAATTTTGATAACTTGGTTAGAATTAGTTTAGTTCAAGTAGTGAGATATCTTCCAAAGATTACAAAGCCTATCAATGTTGTTTACAGAGTTTGTCAATTTGGAAAACAAACAAGTAGTTTCGAGGGAAAAGAACAATCTTCTACTAGATTGTTGGAATTGGTGTATACAAACTTTTGTGGTCCTACAAGAGTGAGAAGTCTTCAAGGTGACAGGTATTTCATGTTTTTGATTGATGATTATTCTAGAATGACATGGGTTACTTTTCTTAGAGAGAAATATGAAGCCCTAGATAGATTCAAAGAATTTAAACTTATGGTTGAGAATGAAATGGATTTAAAGATCAAATGTTTGAGGTTTGACAGATGTGGAGAGTTCACCTCCAATTAATTTAACACATTTTATGAGAATTATGGCATAAAAGGAAATTGTATGTCCCTACCTAACTCCTGGGCAAAATGGAGTGGTTGAAAAGAAAAATAGGACTATTCAAGAAGCTGCAAGTACTATGATAAAAGAAGCTAACCAACTAGAAGTCTACTGGAGAGAAGAAATTCATATTGTTGTTTACATACTTAATAGAATCCAATAAAAATATAACAACACAAAGACTCCCTATGAGTTGTGATATGGAAGGATCCCTACTGTCAAGTACTTTAGAGTGTTTGGAAGAAAATGTTATATTAGAAGAGATGATGAAAACTTAGAAAACTTTGATGCAAGGTCTGATGAAGGTGTCTTCCTTGGATATTCTACTAAAAGAAAAGCTTACAAATGTTACAAAAAAAGGCTAAGAATGATTGTTGAAATTCCAAGTGTCAAGGTTGATGAAGAATTGAGGAATTCAATGGTGATAAATGGATATGAATGAGATGAAACTACTTGCGGAGGAGAAGAAGAAGAAGAAGAAACTAAGGAAAAGGAAGTATAGAATGAAGAGGAAGAAGCTCTAGAAAAGACCCCTAAGTATGTGTAGATAAATCATTTCAAAGAATAGATCATTAGAGACAAAAGAAAAGGTGTGTTGACAAGAAGAACTACTGAAGTAGAGGTAAATCTATGTTTACTTTCTAAAGTTAAACATAAAACAGTGAGTGAGGCATGCAAAGATGAATATTAGATGAAGGAAATGAAAGAGCTTATGCAGATTGAGAAGAATTGGACTTGGGAACTTGTTCCTAGACCTTTAAACAAGAACATAATTGGTACTAAGTGAATATTTAGAAACAAGCTGAATGAGAATGGAGAAGTGGTAAGAAACAAGGCAAGGCTTGTGTGTAAGGGTTACTCACAAGTTAAAGGAATAGACTTTGAGGAGACATTTACTTCGGTGGCTAGAATGGAAGCAATCAAGATGTTTCTGGCACTTGCAACACATAAGAACTTTAAAGTTTATCATATGGATGTGAAGTTTGCTTTCTTCAATGGAGAATTGGAAGAAGTTTACATGGAACAACTAGAAGGATTTTAGTTATCAGACAAACCTAATATGGTTTGCAAATTGAAGAATGAATTGTATGGATTGAAGCAAGCTCCTAAAGCTTGGTATGCAAGGTTGGAAAAGTATTTGATGCAGCTCAAGGATTCAATAAAGGCACCACAAATAGTAACCTTTACTTTAAGGTTGAGAAAGATCAAATATTGATAGTGGTTGTGTATGTTGATGACATAATTTTTGGAGGAAATTAAGCTGTGTGCAAGAAATTTGTAGAAGAGATGTAGAAAGAGTTTGAAATGTCTATGTTTGGGGAAATTAATTTCTTCCTTGGGCTACAAATCAATCAATTAGATAAAGGCATATTCATTTCACAATCAAAGCATATTGAATAAATATTGAAGAAGTTTGGAATGGAAGACACCAAACCAGTATGTACTCCTATGGTTACTGGTTACAAACTGAGTAAGGATGATGAATCCCCTAAGGATTATCAGAGCAAGTATAGATCTATGATTGGTGGACTACTATACCTAACTTCTACTAGACCAGATATCATGCGTGCAATTTTTCTTGTGGCTAGATTTCAAGAAGACCCTAAAGAGACACATGTTGCAAAAGTGAAGAAGATATTCAGATATTTGAAGGGCAATCCAGATTATGGCTTGCGGTATCCTAAGGATACTAATATCACATTGCGTGCTTACATAAATGAAAATTGGGTTGGTTGTGTGGATGACAAGAAAAGTACAAGTGGTGGTGCATTCTTTCTTGGATGCAAATTGGTATCATGGCTAAGTAAGAAACAAGATTCAATTTTTTTATCAATTGTAGAGGTTGAGTACATTGTAGTAGCATCTTGTTGTACACAAGTGTTGTGTATGAGGAAAACATTGAAGGATATTAGAGTGGTATATGATGAGCCTATTTCTATCTTTTATGATAATAAAAGTGCAATCAATATTTCAAAGAACCTAGTGATTCATTCAAGGACAAAACATATTTCAATTAGATATCACTTTCTAAGAGAGAAGGTTGTGGAGAATGCAGTGAAGCTTGAATATGTACCTACAAAGGATCAAATTGCTGATATATTTACTAAGGCTCTTCCTAAGGATACTTTTGAGTATCTCTAGGAGAAGTTGGAGGTTATTTCCCCTCCTTTGAACTAGATGCATATGGAGATGTATCAGTCCAGTGGGTCTATGGAATCATTCTTTTTTTGGACTGATGTTGGTGGCTATCTCTCAAGGGGATTAGGTAGTGACATTGTTGTAGTATGGAGTGAGTGTTTTCATTTTGCAGAGGTTGCTGATTTGGTTGGTGTATACTCCTAAGGGGGGTTATTTAGAGCAGTAGCAAGTATCTTGGTTCAATGTAAAAGGGGGATAATAATGCAACACATTTTATCCTTTTCTATTGATGACAAAGGGGGAGAGAGAGTCATGTGAAAAATTCTATCTATGCAAGGGGAGAGTGAAGCATGTGAAAAAGAAAAAATCGAAAGGGGTAGAGATAATCATGAGAAAAAGTCTATCTGTAAAGGGAGAGAGAATCTTGTAAGGAGAAGAGATTGCAGGAATGTTGTGTAGGTTGTCTAATTTGATAAAAAAAGGAGAGTGTGTATGTTGTCTTTGATGGTTTTTCATATCTTATGTTTCCATCAATGACAAAGGGGGATATTGTTGTAAGTAATTAGGTGGTTTCATTGATGCCAAAAAGCTTGTGTTGTCATTGGTGTCAATTGTGTAGTGGTTGAGAGAGATTGTTGCTTTGATAAGCTTTTGGTTATGGTTGTGGTAGTGATAAAGATGTTGAGGATATTAAGAAAATTGATAAAAAGAGGAAACAAGGTTTTGCAAAGGTGTTCTAGTTTTGCTCCTCATTTCTTATAGGTTGAAGATTTGCTTGTGTGGTTTGGATATGTTGGTTAGAGGTGTTCAGAGTTTCTATATCTAGAATTTGGGCTTCTGGATTGATGTGCAGTAGAAGTTATGTTCACTAGTGTGTGAACTGGATTTGCAGTGTTGCTTACAGAGGTGTCTAGGAGAAATGTTTTTGCTTCGTGTTTCTTTGTAGTTGTGCTTCAGGTCTTTCGGTTCTGAAGGTGAGTTTATGGTGTTCATATTTTACCTCATTTAAGTAGGTTTAAGGTTTTATGCTCTGAAATATGGTTTTTAGAGTTACAATGTTTGGCAATGTAGTTTGAGTGTAATGGGCTTGTACATTCTAAAGGTGTGAGTTGGTGCAAAGAATTTTTTGGATCTCAGGTGGTTTGTGGATTATTCTATATTTTCTAAAAGCATGGTGTGTGGTTATCAAGTCATCCTTAGATTTGAGGAAGTGTGTACTTCAAAGTTTAATTGTGTTTGCATGGGTAACAGATGACCTGGTTTTTACACTACATTTGATGATGTTTAAGTATTGATGAAGGTGTAGCATGTCGTGTGAGTGTTGATTTGGGTCTCAATTAAGTTTTTTATTGGCCCACTTTCATTCCTATCCACCGTGGGAATGCTTAGTGCTGACCTATTTTTAAATTTGTAAAATTTAAGGTGTGTGTAGTCAACTTAAAGATTCTTTTCAAGTTGTGGATGGTATAAATACAAGGTGATTTGATGTGAGATGAAGTGTGGAATATAGTTGAGTGTTTTGATGTGAAATTAAGTGCAAAGATGTGAAATGCAGTGTGAGCTATAATACAAGATTATTGAATGTAATGAGCTAAAGGTATCTTGATCTCTTGAGAGATACAAGTGTTTTGGGAGTTATTGTGGTGGATTCTTTGTTGCATCGAGATCATGTTCTCTATGTAACATTGTATCTTCTTTCTTCTTTCTATTCCGGTAGTGAGCCTGGGCTATGAGCCCTTCTAGATAGTGTGTCATATTCTGGAAATGAGCCTTTTTGTACCAGTTTTGCAATTATTTATATTGTGAACTAATCCTCACCATGGTTTTTCCCTCCTAGGGTTTTCCACGTAAATCTGGTGTTCTCTTATGTATGGTTTTGTTGTTTCAATTTCTGTTATTTGCATTTCATGTTTATAACAGATTAAGGGTTTAATGAATGCATGTGGATCTGATTACTGTTGAGGGTTTTGATGTTTTAATTAGATACAACCGATTCACCCCCCCTCTCATTTTCCTTGTTAATTCAACAATTATGTACGTATTGGAGAAGTTTAGGTAATACCTAGTGTAGATACTAAAATCTGCAAAATGTTTAAACTTTAACACACATTAGCATGTTAGTCATTTAAAACACAACAAATTAAACATCTCTATGGAATACTCCATCATGTTAAATATGCAACCAAAGAAACAATGAAGCTAAACAAAAGCATATGAAAACATGATGCAAACTCTATCTCATAGTGGATTGGTGCTACTTTGATGTGGAAAGTATCCCTTTCCCAACCCTTGATAAGCTTTGTGATGAATTGATGTAGATTTGATGCTTCCCTGGAGAAAATCATGCATAACCTAGCTATAAAACTTGAAAATGGATGAAGGATGGATGAGAAAAATTCAAAATCTAAAGATTATAACTTTGCATGAAGTTGTGGATCCAAAATACAAAGGAAAACCTCTTATTTATATATGAGAATGTTGAAGAATGAGGCAAAATGGATGAATGTGGGATCATTCAACATCCAATGGCCAAGTGCCATTTGTCAAGATGTGAATGGAAGAAGCTTGAGCACATTTTGATCAATGTGCAAGTTTGAAATTTGAATTTGATGAAATGACATGTTTAGGGGGGGATGAAAGATGAGTTAAATGCCAAGTTTGACTTGTATAAGAGACATGTAAGAGCTCTTAAATGCTTTGTTGGATGGACAAGTCATTTTGGGAGGGAGATTTAAAAAATGGAGGAATATTCCACTTGACATCCCCTTTTGAGTGAAATAGAAGAATTTATAAACCAAATAAATTGATTTATTGTGCAAGTTGCAAAAGTTAGAGGATTTGATGGATTAGGATTATGATTAATCATGATCTGATTAATTTAATGAGGGATTAAATAATGTGACAATTTGATTTACATTTATGGATTGATTTAAGTCAAATTTGAGAGAAATATGAACTTAGACTTAATTAAATAAAGATTTTGATTTATTTAATTAAAGAGGGATGAAGTTAGATTAAATTAAATAAAGATTGATTTAATTTAATAGAATGACTTTAGAGATTTAATTAAATAAAATAAATTATTTAATTAAAAGGAGGATTACAAAATTAATTAAATAAAATTGATTTATTTAATTAACAGGAGATGATGACTTAATTAGATAAATTTGATTTATTTAATTAAGAGATGAAATGTGATGAATAGATATTATTTAATTAAATGAGTAGCAGAGAGATGATTCATGACGAACTAGTGTTAGTAAAATCAGGATCAAGTGTGATTGGTATATTTTCCATGTCTACACCTAGTTTATACAAAATTTGTTATAAATACTAATCATAACAGTCCAAATTTTTTCTTGAACCAATTCAATTTAAATGACTACCAACAAAAGTGGGTCAAGAAGATGTAAGCCTATGATTTTGATATATAATATGTGAAAAGGAAGAAAAACATGGCGATTGATGATCTTTCTAGGAAGCATATTCTTTGCTTCCTTTCCAACATTGCTATTAATTGGAAGGGTTATATTTTAGTTATAGCAAAAAAAATGTTTACTACTAATATCATTGTGGGAGTGGTAAAAGATGATAGGTACAAAGTGGTGGATGGACTCATCCTATATAAGAGTCATATATTCATAGTCCTCGAGTAAAAGGTAAAGGAAAAAATATTAATGAACATTAGGGCCTCAAAGAGGATGTTTTGAGGAACATTAGGGAATGCACTACATGCCAATAAAATTAAGGAGAGCACTTTTTTTGAGTAGCTCTTCTCCAACCCCTACCCATCCCAAATAAAAAATTGGATAGTGTGTCCATGGATTTTATTAAAAGGCTTTTAAAATTGCATTTCAAGGATTGTATATATGTTTTTGTAGATTGATTGAGAACATATAGTTATTTATTTTCTATACCATTAGAATTTAAGCCTCCTCAAGTGGTGATATATTTTTAAAAAAGGTTTTATGATTGCATAGGCTTCCGAAGAACATAGTTAGTGATAAGGAAAATAAGTTTTTAAGTTCATTTTGGTAAGAATTATTCCATTTGTTAGGAATGGAGCTCACCTCTAACATGATATATCGTCCCTAAACTAACAAGAATGCTAAAATAGTCAAAAAATGGAGAGAGGGGTATTTAATAAATTATGTTTCCGACATACAATATACATCCAAATCAAGTGTTTGTACTTGGGGGCATATTGCTATAATGCAACTTATCATATGTTCATCGACATGTATCCTTTTAAGGCCTTATATAGGTATGATACCCCAAGTTTTGTTGATTTAGTAGTTGTGGATAATATGGTGTGAGTAGCTGGAGATTTGATAACTCAAATCCAAGAGATCTTGGGGGAACTCAAAAATCATATGTAGTAGGATTAGAAATGATAAAAAAATTTATGTAGACTGACAACATATAGAGATCTTTTGAGGTGAGGTACATGGTTTAATTAATATTGTAGCCTTATAGATTTTCTTCCACGAAGAGGAGTGGCACTAAAAAACTCAAATCGAGATTTTATGGACTTTGAAAGGTGGTGAGGAGAATAGAAGTGACCTATGTATTAGAACTTCCAAAGACCAAAAAAATATATGATGTTTATCATGTATATTGTTTGAAGAGATCTCTACGTCAGCATATTGTGCCTTCAACAAACCAACCACCCCTAGATGATGAGGGTAAGTTAAATTTAGTGGTTGAAGAAATAGTAGACACCAAGGTAAACCATCTAGGAGGGAGAAGTATCACAAAATATTTAGTTTACTAGTGGAACCTACCTATAAAAGATGTCATATGGGAAGGACCAAACATTTTGGAGCACCTCAATTTGTGTTGCTTGAGGACAAGAAATCTTGGTGAGGGTGGACTTGTAATGTTCCCTCTTCAATAAGTTCATGTGGAAAATATAATATTCATCCCTATCTTTTTTATGAGACAATTTCTATTGATTCCCATCCCTTGCTCTCATTTTTCTCTAAGTATAAAGGGTTTTGTGTTTTAGTCCATGGGTGTGGTCTTTTTGTTAATATTTCAGGCTTGGCCTTCTTGGCATACCTCTGTGTTGAATCTTGCTCCTTTCCCTTTCGTTATCAAAGTTTGGACTTCCCTTTACCATCATGCCTTCCCCTTGAACTCCATTTTTTTCCTAGAGGTATGAGTCATGCAATATATCCAACCCTTGACTTTCCCAACCTTCATCTTTTTAACCTCACCTACCTCTTTACATGGTTTAATTGTCATTAATGGCACATTTTGTTGTGGCTACTCTTCAAAGGGTGGTTTTCCCACCTAAACAAATCTTAATGACATTTATTAATTTGCATTTGATTGTACTTGTTGTGCCCTATGTTGTATACTACCATATTTCATTTAATGTAGTGGTTGGAGCTATGACCTTTGGATCCTCATGATTTATCGACTATTATTTTGGGAAAGAAACTATTTTGATCATAGATCTTCTTGTTATTTCTAGTTGGATGCATAGTGGTAGATTTATTCAAGTATTTTACACCCAAAAACCCTAGTAAACTTTGCTTAGAGCATGTGTTGTACAAAGTGTTAGATTAAGGAAAAAAGCCTTTAGTTTTACAATGACTAGAGGATGGATACCCTTTGATTTCATCAATCAAAGAACGAGAACCCTTTGATCTAACAAAGCCAACTTCAAGGGATTTCGAGAGTGGATTCCACAATATTGGATTCAACCTACATAGCACGAGAATGATTAATAAGATTTTTAATCTCTTATTTATGTTGTTATTGTTATGAGAACCATTATATCCATTCCTATTGTAGATTTGCACTTGTTATAATCATGACTATTATCTCTATCACATCTTTGAAGTCATTATAAACTCCATTTTTAATCAAAAGCTTTGTCATATTTCTTTTATCTTGTTTGTGAAAACTACACTATTAATATATATTAAACTTGTAAAGAATCAAACATTTGTCATATTGGATGCAATATTAAAAAAAGGTAAATTATTGAAGTTAGATATTAGGATTTTAAAAGAGAAAATTTTGAATCTTTCAAATTAACTTAAAACTACCAACCCTAAATATTGTTGACCTAAAATAAACCTAAGTATATTACACTAAAAAAAGAGGAGAAAAAATAGATTGCCCATAAAATTCATGTTATCACCTGGATTTGCACCTTGCTGAAAGTAAACTCAATGATCCAGTGTAACATGGGAAGACCTCCAAAGCTGTGGGTCACTTTTAGATAGAGGCCAACCTCCAAAGAAGGCCGGCTTCCTTCGTGGTATCACCTAAAACTACTGATCTGTAAAGGGAAAGGGAGAAGGAATACATAAATTGAAACTAAACTAAGGTGATACACCAAACTGATAAGAACAATGAGATACTCGAGTTACACTTGAGTACTGATGATGTATATGGGATTGCACAACAAGATTCTATGGATTATGCATACAAATAGGTTCGACATGCACACACTCTCAATAAGGAAAAACAGACTTTCACAAATTAAAAGCTCATGTGTAATTGAGTAAACACGGTTTATTACCTACATGATACCACTTTTGCAAAGAAAGGCATGCTAACATGAAACAAAGCTATAAGGAAAAGAAAGATTTCACTAAGTAGCTTGATGGATCACTTAAAAATGCACAATACTTCACAAGAACCAGAAGGCAAAAAAATGAACCATCAATGGTAATCAAGGAAAATTTTATATATCATGCTCCAAAATGAGTTACAGAATTCTGCTAATCCGAGAGAGGACTGTAGAAGTCACAAAATTCAGAAAAGCATCAGGAGAACTATTTACAAAGAGGCAAAAAATTCCTTATATACAAAAGTGTTTCGGCCCCTTTGGGCTTACAAAAATATCAGTCTCAGAAAGATTTGCCTTTAGATCCTTTCATGTAGTTAATGATGTATTCAATTGAATCCCTGTTGTCCATGTCGGTGTGAAGAGTCACCTCTAGGAGTGGTCTTCTTCAGATCTTTCTGCAACCACCGCATTTACTTCCTGGTATCGTGTCTGCCCTGAACCTCTTCAGTCAAGCTACCTTCAATGCTTCCGACTTCAGAGCAGAAACGCATTGTCTTTGTTTTGTTGATCTTCTTTGCCGAGGTATCAATCAGTCAAAACATCAATGGTTCATCTTTGGCTCCTTCTGATTGGTTGGTTCATTCCACATGGCTCCCTCGAATGGTCAAAAGCTCCTCTGATTATAATCACATCTCAGCGAGACACTGGAAGTGTATCACCGATGCGATTATGCCCCTTGAAGCTATCAGCACAACATGTGACAGTCGGTGAGACATCTTAGGGAGCTTTAGAATTCATATTGATATCACCAAAAACATCGGCAAGACAATCGGCATCGGTCTGAAGTCACAGTGAGCACCACTGAGTCACATCGATACTGCTTTTATTTGGCGATTCCATCGCTGTCGGAAAGGGATCATGTGCTCAGGAAGACCTCATAGCGAACTACATATTTTTTGGTGAGACCCCTTTTCATTTTGTTTCAGCAAGACAAACATTTATCGCCAAGAGGTCACAACGGGCTTCATGAGTCATGTCGAGATCCCTTTGTTGTCGGCGAGACATTGGCCTATCGGCTAGACCTCTCGCCGGGCTCCTTATCTTTCGGCAATGAGTTTATCTTCCCCTTAGTTGGGGAGACATCGCTAGGTCAGTGAGACCTCACACTGAAATCAGCTTCTTTCCCTGAGTGCAACATTCCTTTCGACGTGACTTCCACCCTATTGGTGAGACCTCATGCCGATCTTCTCCTCTCGTTGAGTTCACTCCTCTTCTTTGCCGAGTTGCTCACTGGTCGGTGAAACATCCTTATATCGGCAAGACCTTATGCTGATGTCAAACTTTCTCGGCAAAGTCCTTGTTGTCGGCAAGACTCCTGCTGAAGGAAAAACACATATTGAGGCCCCCTTTATCTTCGGCAAGACATAATGCCTTTGCCAAGACATTACGGCGATATCAATTTCTCTCGGTGAGGCCTTTGCCAGTCGCCGAGACATCTTGGCGACCTGACCCTCCTTTTGGCAGACTGGGATCTTATCGAGGTTACTCTCATGTGTCGGCGGGACTTCCTTCTAAGCTCCTCGCATTACACCGAAGGCACAAGGCATGTCGGTGTGACTTTTCATTATCGATGAGACTTCCTGCCAAACTTACTTCCTTTCGGCGATAATGCTTCCCTTTGGCGAGACATTGCTCGTCGGTGAGACCTCCTAGTGAAGCCCACTTACATACGCCAAAGGCATCCTTTCGGTGAGACTTCAAGAAGTTGCCTAGACTCTACCCCGAAGAAAAACTCCCACCGATATGCATATCCTTTTGTCGCCGGGACGATGATCGAAGTCTTACCGATTGGAACTTGCAGGTGAATTCCACTCGCCGTGACACTCTTGGGGTCTTGCTGATAGACAACAAAAAAGCATATTTAACCAAATTCATTATGGGTCAGGGAGACCTTGATAATCTCATGCCAATAGAATCCCAATGTGAAACATTCAAACTTGATGGAACCCCTGCTAGTCGGCAAGACATCTAGAAGGTCCTGCTGACTTTCTCCTGAGAGGATTTTCATGCCGAACTTGAACAAGGAGGGCTTCCAAGCTGAGTCCCCTACAACCTAGCATCATATTCATGACTTTTTCCCTTGTGTGAATGCTCCATTTGGCCTTCTCAAACCTCTGTCACATGATTTATCCTGCCTAATTGAGCCCATGGGTGAAAATTAGGTAACAATTCAATCTTGCTTCATTGAATATTTAAATTAAGGTTTAAAAGAGAATTTTTTGGATCTTTCGAATTAGCTTAAAACTACCAATCCTAAATATTGTTGACCTAAAATAAACCTAAATATATTACACTAAAAAAGAGGATCAAAAATAGATTGCACATAAAATTTAGAAAATTCGTCTCACTTCATTTAATACATAAACTAGAAGCCAAACAAAAAATGTCCAAATACTTGATATCATTTTCAGCCAAGTTGAGAAAAGAGTCATTCATTCCATTGAGGTTTGTTTCCCGGGGGAGGTTCCATGTGTTAAATTTATTTAGCATTTAAAATAAGAAGTGAATAAGACAAAAGAGTATAAAATGAGTAAGTAAAATAGCAACATCATCTACTATTTTAAGAGCAACATCACGTAAAACACAGTTTCATATATAAATTTTCACTCTAACATTTTCTTAAAGAAGTAAGAAAAAATGTTCCACGTATAATTTAATTGTCTGTGCTTGAAAAGATAATTTTTGACTTGGATGCCATTCCTGTACAAAGGAAATGATATATTGATGATGTATGTCGGGTAATATTTCAAGTAGATCTGCTTATTGTTCAGCAAGTCCAACGATTGAAAGCCAAATCGGGAACCTTGGTGGCTTTTTGCAGTCCCACCAACAACCGACTGCTTTTTTTAATTTTGAATAGTATGATTTTAGAAAGGCAGCTTCAATCTCTCTATATATTGTAGTGGACTTTGGAGATGAGGTTTGAAATGAAAGCAAATTTTATGTTTAGAAAAGTATGTCTCTAGAAATGGTGTATAAGGTTGGGATTCAACGCACTGTTTTAGTGGAAAGATTGGAAGAGATAACCAAATACTCGCTATAACAACCACAAATTTTTTAAGGGGTATTTTTGGTTTTCTCCTCACCTTCCCATGGTTTAAAACTTTATATCCCCTGTGGAATCTTTAGTCCACTACCACTCAATGGTGTCGTAAGTTTCTAATAGTTTAGGTTACCATTTCAAAGTCCACAATTGACTAATTTTACATGGTGCCTCGTGTATCAAGGTCTTCCAATTGAATCTTGTCTTATTCGTGTGGGTGTTTCCAATCCCCTTTGTCCTTTTTGTGGACATTTGGAAACTCTCAAGCATCGTTTCTAATTTTTTCCTTGGCCCAAGTCGCTTGGAATTGGATACATGATTTCTTATAGCATTCTTAGTTGGAAATTTTTTCATGGCATATGATTATCTTAAGTGTTTGACATAAGATGCTTGCAAGGCTTATGTACAAATTTGACATGCTTTTAGAGTGGAAATTCTATTTAGCATATGGAAAGATAGGAACATTGTTTTACTTTCAAATTGTAATAAATAACCATTTCTCTTTGTACGCTAAGGCTATTATATGCTCTAATGTTATGTAATAGATTTAGGTGTAGGCCAAAAATGTTGCTCTAGATGTTTTCCACTTGTAGGAACTTATTGAGCATTGGGTCAATACCCCTTGTATTGTTGTTTGTGTCACCTTCTCTTGCCAGTAGGGATGTATCTCCACAGAGAAACTATTGTGGTCATAGCCACAATTTTTGATAAAGACATGGCTCTCATAGGTCCCATGAATCCTCTCAGCATTGATGTCATGGTTGGTCCTTGCCACATGGGTTGTACTTTGCTTCATAATGTGACAATGTTCTCCTTGGTTGACATGACAGTGAGAAGTTCCCTTACCTAGACCTTCTTTTTCACCTATTTGTATAGCTTGTGGTGATCCAAAAGAAAAAAAGAAGTGAGGATGCCATTAGAAGTTGGGAGTGTTATGTGAGGGTGCTGGCAAGAAGTTGAGTCCACTTTTTGGCCAAAAAGTAGTGTTTTTCTTGATTTTCAGAATTTGACCTTAAAATTTGAAGCACTTAGAGATGGAATCTTCAAAAAGGTCACTAATCATAAAATGTAGTACTTGGAGTCTAGTTTTCAAATATGTAATTTATTTCAATACCCAGATTGTACAAATTGAGTTTCAATAGGCATTTCTAAAAACTACTGTTTAAAAATCATTGTTTTTATACCATACCATGCACATGTACGACATCCATATTTTGACCTAAATTATTGTATTTTTCTAAATCCTTTTGGGAAAATATTTGTGACTCACCGAAGCTTGTTCTCAATTTTTTAATTTTTTATTGACTTTTTTTTTTGGTAAAATTTTTATTACGCATATTTGTCATTTTGAAAAATTGTCATGTATGACACACATAAGATGACTTAAACTTATCTTTTTTTTGATTTTTTTTTAAAAATTGAAAAGAATTTTCTAAAGTTTGTTCTTGTGCAATCCATTCATCAAAATTTTATGTTGATCAAAAGTTATTAAAATATTTAAAAACCCTGATATTTAAAGTTTATGGACCAATTTCATCATAAATTAATTGAAAAATAGAAAAAATAATCCAATTGTAAAAAAAAAATTACATATTTGGAATCTGCATTGTCTCATCTAAAATAGGTTTTAATTTCGTCAAAAAATTCTGCAAAAAAAGTCATTAGCCATATGTTCAAACTCGATATTTTTCTTTGACATTGTTAGGACCTTCAACTTGTAGGTCAAACTAGGTTTAAGGCCTAGGTTCGGATTCCCAATGCTTTTCCCGAACCAAAATACAAGGCAGAAACCTGACCACAAAGCAAATTCAAATTCATTTTTTTGGAAACAGAATCCCGTTTACAAAAGGGGATCCTGTTTTATAAAGCGGGATCTCACTTCCTAATATTAAATGGCGTGACTGTTGATAGGGAAACGTGATCTCGTTCCTTCATCAATGGTCCCCACATCAAATATTGGGAACGGGATCCCATTTGTTTTTACCCGTTTTATTTAAATTTACTATAAAAAATTACTGTGAAGTCTGCAACTTCACATGTACGGCCAAGAGCAGTAAAATTGGGCTATTTTTCATCAACTATTGTCTTTACAGGTGGTGAACTTGCATTTTTGATTAATTTTTTCAAAGGAGGTATCGTGTAAACCGTTTTTGAAGTGGAATTGTGTTAGTTTTGTACTTGTTTAGAGGAACAAAAGGTCTTCAACTTGCAATATGGATTGATTTTTTCAAAGGAGGCATGAAAAAAATAGTTTTTAAAGTGGAATTGTGCTAGTTTTCTACTTGTTTTGAGGAACACAAGAGGAATAATTTTTTCCTTATAGGTCTTCAACTTCCAATTTGGATTGAATTTTTTGAAGAGTTTCACTATTGACATTCATTTGTGCTTGAGAATTTTATAATCAAGGGAGATAAAGCTCGTAATAAGAGGAGGAAGACATTGACTCCTAAAGAAATTGAAGCAAAAAAAGAGAGACAAAGAGAAAGAGAAAGAAGAATGAGAATTAAATCAATGAATGATGGGGGAGCATCCAATTCCACAACTATTGAAGATGAAAACATTGAGGAGACCATGGTTGTAGATGAAGCTAATTTGCAAGAAGTCAATTTGGAGAAGAATATGATTATACAAGCAAGTCCTACTATGTCTTCAAATCCCTCTTTCAATGCTATGGAGAATGTTTCAATATGCACAAATCCAAGTACGTCTTCAAATCCACATGTTAGTGAAATGGTAAAATTTGTATGTAGAAATTTTACAAGATGTTGGACTTAACGATGTTGACATTGATAATATTCAGAGAGATGAAACTTTTATAGAATTTGTTGAAAATGAAAATGAGAATGATCCTTTTGTTGAAAATGAAAACAAAAACCATTTTGTTGATGTAAATGAAAATGAAAACCGTTTTTATTGATGAAAATGAAACCGTTTTGTTGATGAAAATGAAAATGAAAATGAAAATAAAAATCGTCTTGAAGTTGAAAATGAAAATGAAAATGAAGATGAAGATGAAAATCTAGAATGTGATGTTGAATTTAATGAAAATATTTTTTTTAAAATTGAAAGTGGTGTTTTCGATAATCTTCCTGGTCAAATTTCTTGGAGGCAAATAAGAACACATGCGAATAGAATATACAACAAATTCTTTTATCGTAAAAAAATTGCAATTCAATGTCAACTAATGATGCAATTGATGAGAATGCAAAAAATGAGGAAAATAATGAAAAGGTTAGGATTTTTTATTAAACCAAAAAGAAAAAATCAATCATTAAAACATGTTATGTCTACTATTGCTAGTGCCATTCAATCTATTGGGAAAAATGGTCGATCTAAAGATAAAATTGCAGCAAGAAGAGCTATAACAACTGCTATTGTTAATAAAGCAACTTTGAATAAAAGAATGGTAAGCAATATTAATGAAGTTTTAAAAATACATCCTAAAACATTGCTAAGAGCGGCAAAAAGAAGATAAAGTATAGAAAATGATCCTATCAACCAATGTTGGAGTTTCAGTGGTCGACTTCCGAGGTCTAATATGAAATTGAATGTTGAAATTAAATCTTTGATCAAAAAATATTGGCATGATAATACTAGGCTTTCATCTAATGCTAGAGATGTTTTAAAATTAAGGGTGGGGTCCAAAGTTCACGATCCTCACCCAAAACACCTATTAGATACAACACAAACTGAATTTTATAGAAATTTGTGGTGATTTAGTGTTACCTGGGAATATTAAAATAAGTCAAAGGTCTTTTGAAAAATGTAAACCGTGGTATGTAAAAATTAATAAGCAATGAATATCTTGTTGTTGCAAATCGCATGTTCAATTTCGTTATTTTTATGATGTTTTTCGATATATATGTTGTACCTTGCATACTAACATGATTATACAGGAATGCGGTATTAATATGCCACCTAAAGCAATAAGGGAGTTTATTTCAGGTTTGTTTTGTGAAAGATCTAATGGTAAATTGTTTTATTTAAGTTCTTGTATTTCTGGACAATGCATTGATTATGGAAATCTTTCATTCTTAAGAATTTGGATGCATGAAAGTGTTAATAACGATTTTGGACAACAATTAGTAGATGTTAAAAGTTTTAAGAATGTTCACTATTCACTAAAAGATGGAAAAATAGGAAAGCGTCGTGATTTAGTTATAGAAAAAGTTAGTGTGCATGCATTCATGAGTGAATTTAAGAATAAGATTGTACCAAAATATGTCATGCACTCTCAACAGCTTATAAATTAGTATTTGATACCATTATTTGTTTTGACAGCTTATAAATTAGTATTGGATGCCATTATTTGTTTTGACAGCTTATAAATTAGTGTTGGATGCCATTATTTGTTTTGACAGCTTATAAATTGGTGTTGGATTCTATTATTTATAGAATTTATTAATTCTTTTGTTCTCTAATCTTGTATGGTATTGTTTATTTCTTAAAATTTTATCCTTTATGGTATATAAATGGATTGCTTTTGTTTGTAAATTATGATTTATTGACTAATTATTGATTGACATGAATTGAATAAGTTCATTGACTAATTATCGCTAATTATTAAATGTACATATCATGTATATCATGTATGAGATCACTAAATTTGTAAAGTATAAATATTAAAATGTCCTATTAATTTCAACTTTAATTTCATATTTATATTTAATTTCACATTAATGTCCTATATTAATGTCTTGACTATGAACATAAAATGCATAAATGTACATGTGTAAATTAAAATTTCAAACAATAATAAAGTCCATAATTTATGTAAATATATTAAGTGCATGAAACCAATATATTAAGCAAATGAAATAAAGTTCATCAAAGTACAACCCATGAACTAAATTCCAACTAAGTATTTAAGCCATGAAATATAAAGTCCAACAGAGTACATGAGAAACCAGAAATATAGTCCATGAAATAAACAAATATAACCCATAAAATCATGTTTCTAGGTCATTTATTGTCTCTATAATCAAGATACCTCTTCACGCCATGTAGACTATGCAGATGACCTAAAACACTTTGTACAAGAGAAAGATGAAATCAAATGCAAGACAATGAAAAATGATTTAATGGCAAATTAATTTATAATTCATCATAAAATTAAATTACCATCATATCTGGGTCTAGATGCTAGGGTGCACTTGAAGCAACCTCTAAATTCTCTAAATCAATCTACATAAACAAGACAAAGAAAGTTGAAATTAGATGTACAAGTCTACAATTAAAACTGATTTAATTCAATTTAATTTATAATTTATCATATTTTAATTGTACCGTATTTTGAGGTTGTGCACCCTCTTCTCCAGGACCTGTTTGTACATGTTCAACTACAAGATGTGTCTCATTCTATAAAAGAAAAAGAATTTAAAACATGTATTAGCTCATATTATATATATATATATATATATATATATATATATATATATATATATATATATATATATATATATATATATATATATATATATATATATATATATATATATATATATATATATTCAATTTGTTTATAAGAGAGACCATCAGCATAAAATTGTCTCATCTGATCTCTGTCTCATTGATGCCTATCTAGATCAGAATCAATGGTCCTGATGGCATTGACAACGTTTTGCATCGCGGATGAAAAATGTCTCACATGTGGTGGAATCAATGCTTGACTCTGGATAGCATTGATTTGATTTTGTATGGATGCAAGCTGATCATTTAAGTGTGCTCGCAAGCGAGCCTCATCAGATGCAACAGGTGTTGGAGGTGGCATATTAGGTGGAGGGGGAGGCTGAGGTGGTTGTGGCTGAGGTGGTGGATTGATGATGTCATCACTGTTAAAATCATCCATGATATGAGATATAAGTGTGCACCTGCATTAAATTATACAAAATTAACATACAAACTTAAAAAATTACAAGAAATAGTTAAATTTGAAATGCACATGCAAATTTGTTTAAATAGGATGTGTATACATATATTAAGATCATATAAAATTGAAACGCACATATACATTGATTGAACTTGAGTATGTGCATGCAAAATTCAAAATTTAACATGTACATACATTTAAAATAAAAAAATAAGGTGCATAATTTGCATGCATACATCATTAAACTAAACTATGTACATACATACAAATTTCAAGATTTAAGAACTATATGCAATTTTAATACATGTGTACATACTAAACAATAAACCTGAAACATTCACAAAAAGCTCATTTTATGTCTAACGCATATATATATATTACAATTTTCCAACATGAAAAATCATGATCTAGTAGATAGTCATAAAATATATACTATTATAAATTCATCATTATAAGTTCATAAATTCCACCAAATTCATAAATCCATGTCACTAAAAAATATCCATCTAGAACCAAAATCATAAATTTGCATCACTAAAAATATCCATCTAGAACCAAAATCATAAATTCACGTCACCAAAAATATCCATCCAACCAATTTTATAAATTCATCACACAAAATATCCATCGTTCACCAAATTCATAAATTCATAACTATTTAAGATTGTAAGGAAAGAATACGGATGCGGAACAAAATTTCCTAATGTCAAAACTCAGAGAAGAATGCAGATATGACTTTAAATTTTACAATTGCATACCATTAAGATGCACATGAAGGAAATAATAGAATAGAGAAATAAACACGAACATAATTGACACCAGATTTATGTGGGAAAACCCTTATGGGAGAAAAACCCACCACACCAAAGAAAATCACTTGTATTACAGTAACCAAATTACATACAAGTTACAGACTCTCCTTTCAGATGTCAATATTACAACAACAATATTTCCCTGATCAATCTCGTACAGAATATCACAGTTACAAAGCTCTCTTACAACATACAATGAAACTCACTAATAGATCAATCGATCATCCAACCATAGAACTTTCTAACCTCTGAACCTTCGAACCTCGAATTCTCTTTGTACATTCTGAACCACATCACGGTTATGGACGTTACAATATATAGCAACAACCATGAACAATTCATTCAACTTCCTCCACAGAGCAATTGTCGAACTTCTCACAAATTCAAACGGCCTCTGTCCAAGTCAACAAACTCCTCCACTTAACGACTTACAACTCAGCAAACCAACAAGTCTGTGCTCTTCACCTTATAGCGCGCTACCGTTGTGCAGTCAACAGGTTCCTGTGGGGTGGTGGTTTACCGTGCTACCTCCAAACAAGTCAAGGGCTTCCGAGGTATGGTGGTAACCGCTCTACCACTAGACTATTTACAAGCATCCGTAGTATGGTGGTTTACACCGCACTACCGCTACACATCTGGTGACCTCCTGCAGCATGGCAGTAACCGCACTACCACACCCCAGAGTAAATTCACCCACGATATGACGGTATCCACCGCACTACTGCTCAATGGCTAAGAGGCTCTCGCGGTATGGCAGTAACCGTGCTACCGCTCCTCTCTCTCAAACACTTGGCAGTATAGAGGTAAAAGCATAAAAAAAACACTTAAGAAACTTTTCTGCTTGGTGACAATATCAGGGTTTCTACCAGTGAGTTTGAGACACATATTCTCAACCATCTCCCACTTGACAAAGAACTCATTGAACCTTTTTCAATACCTGAAGTCATTGAATATTCTGGACCCCAAGGCCCATCGAATTTGCACACCATTTGAACTTGTTTGTGCTCACTGGCTTTGTCAAAGCACCAACAACATTCTTCAAAGTATCCACCTTTTCCAAACAAACCTTTACATCCTCCACCATATCTCGTACAAAATGATATTGCAAAACAATATGTTTCGTCCTAGCATGGAAAGTAGGATTTTTTGCCAGACAAATGGCACTCTGACTGTCACAACAAATAATAATTTTCCCTGCATCAAAACCAATATCAGAACATAATATTTTAATCCAAATGGCTTCCTTATAGGCGTGAGTTGTGCCATGTACTTAGCCTCAGTAGTAGATAAAGTGACTATAGCCTACCACTTGCTCATCCAACTAACTACACCATTCATCATGAAACTATGTCCACTGGTGGATCTTCTGTTGTCAATGTCCCCTACCCAATCAGAATCCACATACCCACGAATGCTGAGATTCTTTTGTGATTCAACCAAATTACCATGATAACATAAAGCATATTCTGAAGAGCCCCTCATATATCTAAACACTCTTTTCACAACATCCAATGTGTCCTTCCAGGATTAGCCATAAACCAACTAAGTACTCCCACTACTTGGGAAATGTCTAGCCTTTTACAAACCATTGCATACATTAAACTGCCAACTGCACTAGCATAAGGCACTCTGATCATGTCCTCTATCTTAGTAGGAGATTTTGGACAATCTTCAATAGATAGCTTCGTTCCCTACAAAACTGGAACAACTAGCTGCTTGCAATTAGTCATAAAAAATCTCTCCAGAACAGTGTTAATATACTTACTCTGGCTGAGCCAAAGTTTTATATTCTTCCTGTCCCTAGTTATTTCCATTCCCAGAATATACCTAGTTGCACCAAGATCTTTCATTTCAAACTTTGCAGACAACTAAGATTTTAGATCAGAAATCATAAACTTATTGTTGCCTATGAACAAAATATCATCTACATATCAACACTAGGTTAATATATGAACACTATCAAAGCCTTCCGGCATTATCCAAACTGGTTGCCTCCATGACATCTGAGGACTATGAAATGGACAGTGGTGGTTCGAAGAATCAGTCTAACCAAGAGAGAATTGTTGAAGCTCACTCGTCCACTATGTTGTCTAGTAAGAAAACCCAACTTAGTAAACCCCAGCTTGCTAAAGCTAACCCTAAGATCGACCTTGAATGTCCAGTTCCCTTAAAGAATCCCACTCTCAAGGGCTCCCCTGCCAATAAGTTGGTTTCCTACTCTGCGGACTCTCTAGAGGACAAAACTGAGAACCCTGAAGCTAGCAGAAACTCTGTGTCTACCCCTCCTGCCTCTTTCAGAGCTGACGATGCTAGATTTCCTAGCTCCCCCAATCTAGATGATGTTAACCTCATTCTAGACCGGGTTCAGTCTGGAGATATTCTTACCTCTTCCAGAAGTGGCGTTGGTGACATTTTCAGGGTTTTGAAATGGGCCTATCAAGAAATTAATGATCTTAATCACAAAAATAGAGTTCTTAATAGCAAGTTGGTGGAATTGGAATTGAAGTTGTCCACTCTTAGCAATGAAGAAGGAAAATAGAAAAAGAACAATATTGGAACGCGAGAAGATGACATTGAGGACAAGTACAAGACTCTGGAAGCTGAGATTGTAAAAATAAAAAATAACATGAAAACTGTAGTGGAACAAAACCATAAAATGGCTAGGCACAATGCCATAATCATCAATGCAATGTCTGAAAAGTTGGAGAAGTTGCAAAAGGACCTGTGCTAACCTTAAGAGGAAAGTGCCTCCTTCTACCTAGATGGCCAGATCTTAAAGAGGAGGGTTAAGGAAATGAATGACTTGGAAGCTAAGACTATGGAAACATTAAAGTCCCAAGTTTAGTTGTTGCTCGCATTTTTCCTGGTCTTTTTGGGTCCTTTCAGTGGCCCTTGCTGGCTTTTTTGATGGATGTGGCTTTGCCATTTTGTTGTTTTCTTTACAACCTTTTTGTTAAAGGTGACTTTGATGTTCTTATCTTTTGTTTGTAAACTTTGTGGTTTCAGGTCCCTATAAAACTCATTTTTTCCTCTTTCAAAAACATATCATCAACATAGAGTGCAATAACAAGAACCCGATCATTTTAAGTCTTTAAGTACACACAATGATCTGATTTTGATCTTACAAAACCCAGTGACAAAACAAACATGTCAAATTTCTAGTACCACATTCTAGGCGACTATTTTAAACCATACAGATATTTCTTTAACTTGCAAACCATATTTTCTTTACCTTTTACCACAAAGTGCTCAGGTTGGGACATATAAATTTTTTCTTCAAGATCACCATGAAGAAATGTTGTCTTCACATCCATCTGCTTAATCTCCAAGTCATAAGCTACTGCAAGTGACAAAATAAATCTAATAGATGTCAGCTTTGCTACCAGAGAAAAGATTTCCCCATAATCAATTCCCTCTACCTGGGAATTACCCTTTGCAACCAACCTCACTTTTTACTTTTCAATACTACCATCCAGAACAATTTTGCTTTTAAAAACCCATTTACATCTCACAGGATTTCTACCTTCAAGCAATGGAACCAAATCCCAAGTGTCATTCTTCTTTAATGATGCCATTTCTTCATTCATGGCTTCCAACCAGGAATCTGAATCAGTCATATCAACTTCCTCTTTTACAGTCCTAGGCTCATCAGTATTAGTAATCAAAGCATAGGCACAACTAGAATCCAACATAGAGAATCCATACCTATCAAGTTGCTTCTTCTCACATGTAGACCTCCTCACAGGCTGAGGCTGAGGTTGTGATTCTTCTTCAAAACTCTTAGAGCTGCTTGAACTCTCCTCAGTTTTAGGTACACTATCAATATGTTGTTCCTCTTTTTCAGGAGTTAGAGGTATTTCAACAACATCATTTTCCTCTTTATTTTCTTTCATCTCTAACTACAATACCACTGAAGAATGTTTTAGCTTTCGAAAGATTACTCTTTTGTTGTATACAACCTTTTCAACCACAGGATTCCAAAGCTTGTATCCTTTCACACCAATGTCGTAGCCAATGAAGATACACTTAACAACTTTGTTCTCCAATTTAGATCTCTTCATATCTGGCACATAAACATATGCTTCACAACCAAAGACACGAACATGTCTCAGAGAGGGCTTCTTACCAGACCAAGCTTCCATAGGTTTTTTATCAACAAGTGTTGAAGAAGGAGATCGATTTACCAAGTAGCATCTTGTAGCCACAACCTCAGCCAAGAAATTTTTCTCCAGACCAACATTGCTCAACATACATCTTGCCTTCCCCATCAGCGTCATGTTCAACCTTTTAGCAACTCCATTTTGCTACGGAGTGTAAGGTGTTGTTTTATGCCTCTTAATTCCATGGTCTTTGCAATACCTTTCAAATTATACAGAACAAAATTCACCACCATTATCTGTCCTCAAGCATTTAATTTTCTTACCAGTCTAATTTTCAACCAAGTTCTTGAACTCTTTAAACCGACTAAACACTTCTAATTTAATTTTTAGAAAATATACAAATGCCCTTCTCGAATAATCATCAATAAAAGATACATAATATTTTGAATTTGACAACGAAGGAACATTTACTAGACCAAAAACACCAGAGTGAATATAATCCAAAACACCAAAAGATTTATGAGGATTAGAATAAAAAGAAACACGATGATGTTTTCCATATATACAATGTTCACAAAATTCAAATTCCAGATTACAATCATCAAGCCCCTCAACCAGGTTTTTATTTTTTAAGGATTTTAAACCTTTCTCACCAATATGACCTAGCCTTTGATGCCAAAGCATAGTCTTCTCTGCAAGAAGTTTAACTTCCAAATAATTATCCCCTACAGGGACTTTAGTCTCCTTTGCACGAACAACCTTTTGTGACTTTGTAAAGACACTGTTACATTGAACAGAAAGTGTGTCCAACTTATACAAAGTACCTATACGGGCACCCCTAGCCAACACCATCAAGCCTCTAGTCATTTTACAACCATTGCTAGAGAATGAGACTTTCACTCCAACATCATTTAGCTCACTTACAGAAAGTAAATTCTGAGCCAGACCTAGTATGTACATTACACCATCAATTCCCTTAATTCTACCATCAGGAAACTGAACTTTGACACTTCCACGACCAACAATTTCTAGAGATGAATCGCTTGCCAAGTACACCTTTCCACCATTGTATTTTTCATTCTTAGTAAACTAGTCTCTATGAGATTTCATGTGGAAAGATGCTCTAGAATCAATCAGCCAGACATCATCAGATGCCCAAGTTTCCTAGGATGCAATGAAGGCATCTACATCGCTCTGAGAAGAATCATTGTCGGAAGAGTTCTTCTTTTTCTTTTTCTCCTCTTTGCAATCCTTTCAGACATGACCAGGTTGCCCACAATTCAAGCACTTCACCTTGGAATTCTTACCAAGAGACTTTGATCTCCCTTCTGATTTTGATTTGGACTTCTTGTCCTTCTTCTTGCCTTTTTCTTTCGATCTGCATTGAACAGCAAGAGCCTCCTTCGCCATCTCAGAATATTTCCTTCTCATTTCTTCAAAAAACAAAGAAGCAACCACATCTTCCATCTTGAAAGTGGTTGTCATGCTCCCAATCGCCATCACCAAGTGATCCCAAGAATCTGGCAAAGAACCTAACAATAGCATACAGCGATCTTCATCATCAATTTTTACGCTCATAGATGTTAACTAGGCAATCAGTGTGTTAAATGTATTCAGATGATCAGCCACAGACACCCCTTCCTCCATTTTCAAAGAGTATAACTTCTTCCTTAAGAACAACTTACTCACCAAGGACTTGCCTTGGTAAATGTCTCCAATCTTCTTCCACAAATAAGATGCAGTCTTCTCTTCATGAATGTTTAGGAGAACAGAGTCTCCTAAATAGATTCCTATCAACCCTTTTGCTTTTCTTTTTGTGAGGTCCCAATCTTCTTGCTTCATGCCAGAAGGTTTCATTCCAGACACAACAAGCTAAAGATCTCGATCCACCAACAGGTCTTCCATTTTGAGTTTCCATAACTCAAAATTGCTACCATTGAATTTATCAATTTCAATCCTTCCTAAAGTGCTTGTCATCTTAATCTGTAATTTAAATTACCAGACTTCTACAAGACTCCTACTGAAAATGAATTGACACAAAAAACCCAACCTACCCGCAAGGATAACACAACTAGCTAGGCTCCGATACCACTTGTAAGGAAAGAAAATGGATGCGGAACAAACTTTTCTAATGTCAAAACTCAGAGAAGAATGCAGATATGACTTTAAATTTTACAATTACATACCATTAAGATGCACATGAAGGAAATAATAGAATAGAGAAATAAACTCAAACACAATTGACACTAGATTTATGTGGGAAAACCCTTACAGGAGAAAAACCCACCACACCAAAGAAAATCACTTGTATTACAATAATCAAATTACATACAAGTTACAGACTCTCCTTTCAGATGTCAATATTATAGCAACAATATTTCCCTAATCAATCTTGTATAGAATATCACAGTTACAATGCTCTCTTACAACATACAATGAAACTAACAGATCAATCGATCATCCAACCATAGAACTTTCTAACCTCTGAACCTTCAAACCTCAAATTCTCTTTGTACATTTTGAACCACATCATGGTTACAAACTAGCAACAACCATGAATAATTCATTCAACTTCCTCCACAGAGTAACTTTCAAACTTCTCAGGAATTCAAACGGCCTTCGTCCAAGTCAGCAAACTCCTCCACTTAACAACTTACAACTTAGCAAACCAACAAGTTTGTGCTCTTCACCTTACATCACGCTACCGCCATGCAGTCAATAGGTTCCCGTGAGGTGACGGTTTACTGTGCTACCTCTAGAAAAATCAAGGGATTCTGAGGTATGGCGATAACCGCTCTACCGCTAGACTGTTTACAAGCATCTGCGGTATCGCGGTTTACACTGCACTACCGCTACACATCCGGTGACCTCCTGCGGCATGGTGAGAACCGCACTACTGCACCTGTTGATGTGTTTTTTATGCACTTCTCAACACAGGCAGTGCGTAGGTTCACTACCTCTCTTGAAAGACAATCTTCCACAATCAGATTGCAAAACACTATCCCAAGGTCTCTAATGTTAGGTCTTGACAGTGCTTGGAATATCTCATTTCTTTGATGTGATTTGCTGGAATTAAAAGGCGGTCTTACGGATGAGTTACAAAGCATGGGAAGTTGGGTTTGCAAATACAGTTTTAAAGTGTTGGAAGTGAATGAACAGTGGCTGTCCACTCAAAACAGCAAGCTGAAACTCATCAATTTCATCTGATTTAGCTTCATGGTGATGCTTTGAATCCTACTCTAACCAAGGATTAAAAGAAAATAGCAAAAGGAGAAGGGTTAAGAAAGTTGTTCTAATCCTAAGCTACGAATGAACAGTAACAATGGTGGCTGCTATAGTAGACAGGCTTCCTAAACTAAGTTTTGCTTGACCAAGAGAAACCTACAGCTACACAAAACTAGTGCAATCTTCTAAGGTCTGCTGATTTTCAAATTACACAAACACATCATGAACATGCAATTGAACTAGATTGCAGCAATGACAGAAAGAAGCCCAGGCTAACTTTGCATAGCATCTTGTCATCAACAAGTGTTAAAAGTATGGGCTGGAAGCTCATCAAATACTATAACAACAACACCATCATGACAGCCATTCAAAAAATTAATACTAAAACTAACATGGAAGGAAAAACCATGCATGCAAGATAAGCAAAATCAAAGAGAACATCCATAAAATCATGCAATGCTATCTTCTATTGTTGTAAATGATTTTTACAACAACTCTCTAACCCTTACAAATGAGGGGCAAGCCCCTATTTATAGTTTTCCAAAGCCCAAATGAATGGATAGGATCAATTTGCAACGAATGGCCCAGATTCAATTACATTAGGGTTTCACCTACCCCACAATATTCAACAATTTTAAAATACATCTTTGTCTATTCCCTATTTTGTCATCTAGTGCCCAGGTGTTGTAGTAGTTTCATCATTTAGCTGATTGCCCTTTTACTGTAGCTGAAACTGCCTGAAAGCTGCCTTCTTACTTCATGTGTTTGCAGTGTTCTTCCTTGGATCAAACGAGCTCGTCGATGATTGTCATCAATTGATTGGTTTCCCCTGATTCGAGCGGACAGCTCCCTTATGCTTTCTTCAAGGTCACCCCCTTGCATTTTTTTCCTTGACTCCTTGGCACAAGCCTTCTTCTAATGCTAGCTCTGTTGATGGGTGCTACAAGGAAAAGGTGGGCATGAAACGAATGGTGACAGGAGCTATGTACATTCCTTGTTCAGCTTTCTCGATGGATCTCCTAATGGACCTGCAGTAGGCTTTTTGAATCCTTCATACATGAAGTGTTGTAAGTGCTTTCATATACAAATTAAGGGAAACGTTAGTCAAATCTTACAAAATCTTTGTTAGATCCATCCATGCATCATCAAAAGTTCATAATAATCATATTTGGAGCTCATTTAGATCATAAACATTAATGCGGGCCCAAGTGGGTGGACAACAAATGAGGGACAACAAACTGGAAGGGAGGTTCCCAGACCCCACAAAACATAGCAAAACCAAGATTTTTCAATTATAGCACATGGGAAAAGGGGAAGGAAGAATGCCCAGAAAAACTTCCTCAAGATTGGACCCGTTTCAATAAAAGTGGAAGTTCAAAACGGCCATGGAGGGGCGGAGTCCTAGAAATGGCCATGGAGGGGCCGGGCTCCGGAGGTCGGGCCGTCGGGGCCCCACGGATGTTCAAAACGGCCAAAGAGGGATGGAGTCCCAGAAACGGCCACAGAGGGGTCGGGCTCTGAAGGCCGAGCCGAGGGGCCTCCACGGATGTTCCGAAACAGCTAGAGGGGGATGAAACTCTGAAACTTAATGGAAAGTTGACGAAACCTTGGAAATTCACTTGAGCACCACAAAAACATCCAAAATCCACCAAAAATTTATCCTCAAAGTAAAAAATGTGGAAACCAGATCGGCGAGAGTCCACGGGTGTTTCCAAAACATCCAAAGAGGGACGAAGCTCCAGAACCACCGAAACTTAAGGGAACATTGATGAAACCTTGGCAGTTCACTTAGGCACCACAAACACATCCCAGATCCACCAAAAAGTTTCCCCCAAATTCAAAAATGTGGAAACCGGACTGGCAGGGTTCCACGGATGTTTCCAAAACAGCCAAAGAGGGACGGAGTCCCAGAAATGGCCACGAAGGGGGCCAGGCTCCAGAGGGCTGGCCGTCGGGGCTCCACGAATGTTCAAAATGGCCAAAGAGGGATGGAGTCCCAGAAACGGCCACGGAGGGGTCGAGCTTCAGAGGCTGGGCCGCCGAGGCTCCACGGATGTTCCAAAACAGCCAAAGGGGAACAAAGCTCTGAAACCACCGAAACTTAATGGAACGTTGACAAAACTTTGGCAATTCATTTAGGCACCTCAAACAGATCCTAGATCCACCAAAAAGTTGCCCCCAAAGTCAAAAATGTGGAAAAATGTGAATCGCGCGATTAGGGACCAAGCCAACAGGAACAAGACAAAAGGCAGAAAAGGGATGGGGGACTTTATTTCTCCATGGATTTGAATACCCCAAGTAGGTCAATTTGGTTAGGGGGACTTGATCATTTGAAGGCACATGACCAATTTGGGCTTGGAAAATGGGGCATGCAAACCAAGACAGGAACAAAGCAGCTTATCGGGAGCAAAAAAAAGGGGGTCCTTGCCTATGGTGGGGCGTGTGTGCAAAACATGCACAACAAATTGCAACTCACAGGGGAAATGCTCTAGAGAATTTTGATGAAAAACTGGAATCACGAACCTATAATCTCTGGTTCTGACCTTCACGCTAGGGCAATCAAACCAGACACCCAACCAAAGGATCAAAACCACAAGCCAACCCAACCTTCAGAATGCTGAAAATTCAAGTGTGTGCAATTGCGATAATTCTCATCCTTCAGTTGCTACAGGAACCCAAGCTCCATCAAGTTAAGCTATGTAGTTTATTCTAATTCCAAAAGCATCATCGATCACAGTGGCGTTGGAGCAAAATTTTAGATTTTTCACTTAACTAGACTTCACAAAAGGCCCAACAGTGATCGTCTAATTCTTAAGATGTGTAAGAACTGTATGATTTCATAATACGTCAGAGTAGGACTAAACCAACAACTTATCCTCTTTGAATCAAACACCTAGATCACTTGACACTAACAGAAGACCTTCACCATCCACTTTGAAGACTTGATTAGAGTTTGACAAAGAAATACGTAGAACAACCCCAAGTGATAAGTATGGTTGTTTTGTGCACAAATGTGCCCAGCTAAAAGCAAAGGGACCCTGAGCAAAGCAGCAGCAAAGCGAAAGCAAACAAAAAAAAACAACCTACAACAAACCAACTAACCTAAGGAAAGCAAGAAAGCAGAGTATTTACAAGAAACCTATACTACTTGAAACGGGCTATGTACAAAGATATTTACAAAGTACTATGTTTAGGTAGGGCGAGCTGACATTAACATTCATTGGCTTTTGCAATGCATGCACAAGCAAACGGGCAATCATTTTCATTCTTAACCATGCAAACTTATCTTTATATTCTAAAAAAAAAAAATTCAACATTACAACACTCAAGTTCAATCACGCCATCATGAAAAATAAGCAATTAAGGAAGCTCGTTGAACCCATGGTTAATCCACAAACATATTCATTTTCCCTTGTTCCCATAATCAAAATGATAAATGCAGCTATGAAAATTATTTGGAGCAAGGAAGGATAGAACCTGGATGTCGTCACATGGAGGTGGCAGAATTGGACCATCGAGAGCAAGCACAACATCGTTGATCATCGCATCGGTAGCCTCGAGCGGGCATGGTGAAGGGTGCAGCACTTCAAACATTAAGCTTGCATAAGGTTGGGAGGATGGAGCACCAAACAACTCTTCCAATCTACCAATGGGACCTACAGCCCTGGTTGGCAATTCTTCAAAAAGAAATACTTCTCCACATTGATCATCTACAAACCTGGGATCGACTTGGTTGCTATCCTCAAGGGGCAACATGTTGTCTCATCTCCTTCCCCAAGTATCAACCTCCCTTTTATGGTGTTCAATGTCATGGGATAATGACATGGAGAAATTTGTCCTATTGCAGCCCCCTGAATGTGAAGGAGGATCAACAACGATCATGGCAGAAGGGCTCCAAGTTGCATCTTGTAGTTGGTCAATTCTGTCATACTTGTTAGAAGCCATCAAAACACTCCCACCTTTGTCTTCTTCCTTCTATTTTTCATGCATCTCATTATGACGTTCACTCGTTTCCTCTTGCTCACTATCACTGTAAATGGAGAAGGAGCTCCTCTCCCAATCTGGAAACTCGAGTGCATCACTATTCGGGGGCTCAAGGAGTATGTATTCATCACTATCGTCTTCTAGGATGTGCTCTTCCTCGCCATGAGCATACCTCTGTAGTGTAGCTCCCAATGGAAAGAAGTCATAAATTGATGGCACCTCATAAAGGGGACCAAAGTCTACTGCACAATTTCCCTCCAAAGACTCGTCAAAAAGCCCACCGTCCATGGCACGTAACTTCTCTTCAAGAGGAAGAACTTCTTGATGACTGGTGGACAGTATTCCCACTTGATCTACTTCATCACTCGGAAGTCTGAGACTGTATTGATGTCCTTCTTCTATTGCTGCTCCAACATCCTCTTAAGGCCTACCTTTAGCTGCGTCATCACTCAGTTTAGGTTCTTGGTCTTCACATTCCATCTTTGAAGCAACTACAGGAAGTGGTATGCTTGGCTGCCTCACTTGTCCTTTGACTTGCTTAATGGCTTCTTTGCATAGTTCGCATGCAAACTCTGAGTGTGATGAATCATGAAGTCTGCACCAATTTGGCAGTAGTAGCATTTCCAAATCCACTTGGCATTTCAGCTCTAACCAATTATTTTCCAACCTGGAGACGAGCTAGTCATATCTCTCCGTGATCGGGTCCTCATCATCAGTTGAAAAAGAAGCTTGATGGTAGACAGCCGTGGTGAGTGGTTGTTCTCACTCCTCCAAACTTTCATTTTCAGATTCTCGATGATTGTCGTTTATGAAGGAGAGGTCTTCCAATCTGATTTCACTTATGTCTTCATCATCATTTTCTTTTTTTACAAGGTTGTCATCCCTTTCCTCTTTCGGATTTTCAGCATTTGAGTTGGCTATCATAACATCCACAGCTGGAGACTTCATTGGTTCATCGTCACCTACCAATTCTCTTCTTCTAGAGTGGAGGATTTTCTTTGATTGGTGGAGGGAAGACCTTCTAGATTAGTATCAATTAGATTTTCACCAAGGCACCCTGTTGTCCTAGTGAAATCTGCCTCTTCCTCCTGGTTTTCAACTTCGATGTTTGCTGCCATCAACTTGTATCAAATTTCTTGGATCATCCTTACTTTGTTGTCCTCTGGATGTTGACAACTCTTTTGCCTCATGGGATAACTTTTCTTCATTGGGAGTTGGCTACTCCAACTTGTTCAAACAACCCTTGGCTTGAGCAATGATGTTGTCACATGATGGACACGTAAATTCTGAATGTGGTGCATTGTGAAATATACACCAACTTCCCACTAGTACTTCATCCAATCTTGGTCCATCCTTGCTACTCAAATATTCTTGGATCAGCTCGTTGAATGCTTTGGCTGCCATGGTTGTCAACTCTTCCTTTGGGTCTTCGGGAGCCAAGGGCTGGTATATTTTCCAAAACAGAATTTCTCCTTGCAAGACCTTTTCAATTCTGCTCAAAAAAGTAAGACACCCCAACTCGTTGTGCCTATAAGTGCAATGAATCCGACATCTATCCACCAACACGAATTGTTTCAATTGTTTCTTAAGTCTCTTATTCAAATTTGAATGCAGCTAAGTGATGTCAATTTGTGCACGCTACTCCATTTTGACTCATCTTCTACTTGCCTTAAAAAAAAATTGATTTTTTAGCATTAAAAGAGATCTCCTTATATCATATTTCTTCTTTGAAAGTGCTCTTTTCAAAGTGCCAACTTTCAGTTTTGTAGCCTCAACATGCCATGCCCTCCTTCTAGCATCGATTCTGTTGATGTGTTTTTTATGCACTTTTCAACACTGGCAGTGTGTAGGTGCACTACCTCTCTTGAAAGACAATCTTCCACAATTAGATTGCAGAACACTATCCCAAAGTATCTAATGTCAGGTCTTGACAGTGCTTGGAATATCTTAGTTGTTTGAAGTGATTTGTTGGAATCACAAAGTGGTCTTACGGATGAGTTGCAAAGCATGGGAAGTTGGGTTTGCAAATGCATTTTTAAAATACTGGAAGTAAATGAACAGTAGCTGTCGACTCAAAATAGCAAGCTGAAACTCATCAAGTTCATCTGATTTAGCTTCATGGTGATGCTTTGGATCCTACTCTAACCAAGGATTAAAAGAAAATAGCAAAAGGAGAAGGGTTAAGAAAGTTCTAATCCTAAGCTACGAATGAATAGTAACAATGGTGGCTGCTATAGTGGACAGACATCCTAAACTGAGTTTTGCTTGACCAAGAGAAACCTACAGCTACACAAAACAAGTGCAATCTTCTAAGGTCTGTTGATTTTCAAATTACACATACACATCATGAACATGCAATTGAACTAGATTCCAGCAATGACAGAAAGAAGCCCAGGCTAACTTTGCACAGCATCTTGTCATCAACAAGTGCTAAAAGTATGGGTTGGAAGCTCATCAAATACTATAACAACAACACCATCATGTCAATCATTCAAAAAACTAATACTAAAACTAACATGGAAGGAAAAACTATGCATGCAAGATGAGCAAAATCAAAGAGAACATCCATAAAATCATGCAATGCTATCTTCTATTGCTGCAAATGCTTTTTACAACAACTCTCCAACCATTACAAATGAGGGGCAAGCCCCTATTTATAGTTTTCCAAAGCCCAAATGAATGGATATGATCAATTTGCAACAAATGGCCCAAATTCAATTACATTAGGGTTTCACCTACCCCACAATATTCAACAATTTTAAAATACATCTTTGTTTTTTCCTTGTTTTGTCATCTAGTGCCCAGGTGCTATAGCAGTTTTGTCATTTAGCTAATTGCCCTTTTACTATAGCTAAAACTGCCTGAAAGCTACCTTCTTACTTCATGTATTTGCAGTGTTCTTCCTTGGATCAAACGAGCTCGTCGACGATTGACATCAATTGATTGGTTGCCCCTAATTCCAGTGTACTGCTCCCTTATGCTTTCTTCAAAGCCATCCCCTTGCATTTTTTTCCTTGACTCCTTAGCATAAGCCTTCTTCTAATGCTAGCTCTGTTGATGGGTGCTACAAGGAAAAGGTGGGCATGAAACAAATGGTGACAGGAGCTACGTGCATTCCTTGTTCAGCTTTCTCGATGGGTCTCCTAACGGACCTGCAGTAGGCTTTTTGAAACCTGCATACATGAAGTGTTGTAAGTGCTTTCATACACAAATTAAGGAAAACGTTAGTCAAATCTTGCAAAATCCTTGTTAGATCCATCCATGTATCATCAAAAGTTCATAATATTCATATTTGGAGCTCATTTAGATCATAAACATTAATGCGGGCCCAAGGGGGCGGACAACAAACGAGGGACAACAAACCAGAAGGGAGGTTCCCAGACCCCACAAAACGTAGCAAAACCAAGATTTTTCAATTATAGCACATGGGAAAAGGGGAAGGAAGAATGCCCAGAAAAACTTCCTCAACATTGGACCCATTTCAAAAAAAGCGGAAGTTCAAAACGGACATGGATGGGCGGAGTCCCGGAAACGGCCACAGAGGGGCCAGGCTCCAGAGGCCGAGCCGCCATGGCCCCATGGATGTTCAAAACGGCCAAAGAGGGATGGACTCCCGGAAATGGCTACGGAGGGGCCGGGCTCCGAGGCCAGGCCGCTAGGGCTCCATGGATGTTCCAAAAAAGCCAAAGGGAGATGAAGCTCTGAAACCACCGAAACTTAACAGAACGTTGACGAAACCTTGGCAGTTCACTTAAGCACCACAAACACATCCCAAATCCACCAAAAAGTTATCCTCAAAGTCAAAAATGTGGAAAACGGGTCAGCGGGGGTCCACGGATGTTTCCAAAACAGCCAAAGAGGGACGAAGCTCTGGAACCACCGAAACTTAACAAAACGTTAACGAAACCTTGGAAGTTCACTTAGGCACCACAAACACATCCCAGATCCACCAAAAATTTGGCCCCAAAGTCTAAAATGTGGAAACCGAACTGGCAGGGGTCCACAGATGTTTCCAAAACAGCCAAAGAGGGACGGAGTCCCAGAAATGGCCACGGAGGGGCCGGGCTTCAGAGGTCGGGCCGCCAGGGCTCCACGGATGTTCAAAATAGCCAAAGAGGGACGGAGTCCCGGAAACAGCCACAGAGCGGCCGGGTTCTGGAGGCCGGGCCGTCGGGGCTCCACGGATGTTCCAAAATAGCCAAAGGGGAACGAAGCTCCAAAACCACCGAAACTTAATGGAACATTGACAAAACTTTGGCAGTTCATTTAGGCACCTCAAACACATCCCAGATCCACCAAAAAGTTGCCCCCAAAGTCAAAAATGTGGAAAAATGTAAATCGAGCGATCAGGGACCAAGCCAACAGGAACAAGACAAAAGGCAGAAAAGGGACGAGGGACTTTATTTCTTTGTGGATTTGAATACCCCAAGTAGGTCAATTTGGTCAGGGGGATTTGATCATTTGAAGGCACATGACCAATTTGGGCTTGGAAAATGGGGCATTCAAAACAAGAAAGGAACAAACTAGCCTAGCGGGAGCAAAAAAAAGGTGGTCCCTACCTATGGAAAGGCATGTGTGCAAAACATGCACAACAAATGGCAACTCATTGGAGAAATGCTCTAGAGTATTTTGATGACAAACTGGAATCACGAACCTAGAATCTTTGGTTCAGACCTTCACGCTAGGGCAAACAAACCAGATGCCCAACCAAAGGATCAAAACCACTAGCCAACCCAACCTTTAGAATGTTGAAAATCCAAGCGTGCGCAATTGCTTTAATTCCCATCTTTCAGTTGCTACAAGAACCCAAGCTCCATCAAGTTAAGCTATGTAGTTTATTCTAACTCCAAAAGCATCATGGACATTGCCTTGTTGCCAGTCATTCGTCCATAGCCCCGACGAGGTTGTCATTGTGATTCTCCTGAACATTGCTCTATTGCCGGTCAGGCGTCCATAGCCCCGGTAGAGTTGCTCAAATACCCTTGAAAAGTTAAATTTTCTCTTTCTTTTAATTTTCAATGTTTTCTTTCTTTCTTTCTTTTCTCTTTTCAGTTGTTTCATTTCAACCCACAAGCATTGAAGCTCACGCTCAGGGCTGGGAATCACAGTGGCGTTGGAGCAAAATTTTAGATTTTTCACTTAACTAGACTTCACAAAAGGCCCTACAGTGACCGTCGAATTCTTAAGATGTGTAAGAGTTGTAAGATTTCAAAATATGTCAGAGTCAGACTAAACCAACAACTTATCCTCTTTGAATCAAACACCTAGATCACTTGACACTAACATAAGACCTTCACCATCCACTCTGAAGACTTGATTAGAGTTTGACAAAGAAATACGTAGAACAACCCCAGGAAATAAGTATGGTTGTGCGCACAAATGTGCCCAGCTAAAAGTAGAGGGACCCCGAGCAAAGTAGCAGCAAAGCAAAAGCAAACAAAAACAAACAACCTACAACAAACCAACTAACCTAAGGAAAGCAAGAAAGCAGAGTATTTACAAGAAACCTATACTACTCGAAACAGGCTATGTACAAAGATATTTACAAAGTACTATGTTCAGGCAGGGCGACCTGACATTAACATTCATTGGATTTTGCAATGCATGCACAAGCAAATGGGCAATCGTTATCGTTCTTAACCATGCAAACTTATCTTTATATTCTAAAAAAAAAAAATCAACATTGCAACACTCAAGTTCAATCACGTCATCATGAAAAATTAACAATTAAGGAGGCTCATTGAACCCATTGTTAATCCATAAACATATTTGTTTTCCCTTGTTCCCATAATCAAAATGATAAATGCAGCTATGAAAATTAACTGGAGCAAGGAAGGATAGAACCTGGATGTCGTCACATGGAGGTGGCAGCATTGGACCGTCGAGACCAAGCACAACATCATTGATCATTGCATCGGTAGCCTCGAGCAGGCGTGGTGAAGGGTGCAGCACTTCAGACATTAAGCTTGCATAAGGCTGGGAGGACGGGACAACAAATAGCTCTTCCAATCTACCAATGGGACCTACAACCCTGGTTGGCAATTCTTCAAAAAGAAATACTTCTCCACATTGATCATCTACAAACTTGGGATCCACTTGGTTGTTGTCCTCAAGGGGCAGCATGTTGTCTCATCTCCTTCCCCAAGTATCAACCTCCCTTTTATGATGTTCAATGTCACGGGATAATGACATCGACAAATCTGTCATATTGCAGCTCCCTGAATGTGAAGGAGGATCAACAACGATCATGGCGGAAGGGCTCCAAGTTGCATCTTGTAGTTGGTCAATTATGTCATACTTGTTGGAAGCCATCAAAACACCCCCACCTTTGTCTTCTTCCCTCTATTGTTCATGCATCTCATTATGACGTTCACTCATTTCCTCTTGCTCACTATCACTGTAAATGGAGAAGGAGCCCCTCTCCCAATCTGGAAACTCTAGTGCATCACTATTTGGGGGCTCAAGGAGTATGTATTCATCACTACCATCTTCTGGGATGTGCTCTTCCTCGCCATGAGCATACCTCTGTAGTGCAGCTCCCAATGGAAAGAAGTCATAAATTGATGGCACCTCATCAAGGGGACCAAAGTCTATTGCACAATTTCCCTCCAAAGACTCGCCAAAAATCCCACCGTCCATGGCACGCAACTGCTCTACAAGAGGAAGAACTTCTTGATGACTGGTGGACAGCATTCCCACTTGATCTACTTCATCACTCGGAAGTCTGAGACTGTATTGTTGTCCTTCTTCTATTGTTGCCCCAACATCCTCTTAAGGCCTACCTTTAGCTAAGTCATCACTCAGTTTAGGTTCTTGGTCTTCACATTCCATCTTTGAAGCAACTACAGGAAGTGGTATGCTTGGCTGCCTCACTTGTCCTTTGACTTGCTTAATGGCTTCTTTGCATAGCTCGCATGCAAACTCTGAGTGTGATGAATCATGAAGTCTGCACCAATTTGGCAGTAGTAGCACTTCCAAATCCACTTGGCATTTCAGCTCTAACCAATTATTTTCCAACCTAGAGACAAGCTGGTCATATCTCTCTGTGATCAGGTCCTCATCATCAGTTGAAAAAGAAGCTTGATGGTAGACATCCGTGGCGAGTGGTTGTTCTCACTCCTCCAAACTTACATTTTCAGATTCTTGATCATTGTCGTTTATGAAGGAGAGGTCTTCCAATCTGATTTCACTTATGTCTTCGTCATCATTTTCTATTTTTACAAGGTTGTCATCCCTTTCCTCTTTCAGATTTTCAGCATTTGAGTTGGTTGTCCTAACATCCGCAGCTGCAGACTTCATTGGTTCATCATCACCTACCAATTGCTCTTCTTCTAGAGTGTAGGATTTCCTTTGATTGGTGGAGGGAAGACCTTCTAAATTAGTTTCAATCATATTTTCACCAAGGCACCTTGTTGTCCTAGTGAAATATGCCTCTTCCTCCTGGTCTTCAACTTCGATGTCTACTGCTCCAAAATCAACTTGTATCAAATTTCTTGGTTCATCCTTACTTTGTTGTCCTCTGGATGTTGACAACTCTTTTGCCTCATGGGATAACTTTTCTTTATTGGGAGTCTGTTGCCCCAACTTGTTCAAATAACCCTCGGCTTTAGCGATGATGTTGTCACATGATGGACACGTAAATTCTGAATGTGGTGCATTGTGAAATCTACACCAACTTCCCGTTAGTACTTCCTCCAATCCTGGTCCATCCTTGCTACTCAAATGTTCTTGGATCAGCTCCTTGAATGCTTTGGCTTCCATGGTTTTCAACTCTTCCTCTGGGTCTTCAGGAGCCAAGGGCTTTTATATTTCCCAAAAGGGAATTTCTCCTTGCAAGACCTTTTCAATTCTGCTCAAAAAAGTAAGACACCCCAACTCGTTGTGCCTATGAGTGCAATGGATCTGACATCTGTCCACCAACGCGAATTGTTGCAATGGTTTCTTAAGTCTCTTATTCAAATTTGCATGCTGCTCCATTTTGACTCAGCTTCTACTTGCCTTCAAAAATTTTCTGATTTTTTAGCATTAAAAGAGATCTCCTTATATCAGATTTCTTCTTTGAAAGTGCTCTTTTCGAAGTGCAAACTTTTAGTTTTGTTGCCTCAACATGTCATGCCCTCCTTCTAGCGGCGGTTCTGTTGATGTATGTTTTACGCACTTCTCAACATAGGCAATGCGTAGGTGCACTACCTCTCTTGAAAGACAATCTTCCACAATCAGATTGCATAACACTATCCCAAGGTCTCTAATGCCAGGTCTTGACAGTTCTTGGAATATCTTAGTTGTTTGATGTGATTTTCTAGAATCACAAGGCGGTCTTACGGATGAGTTACAAAGCATGGGGAGTTGGGTTTGCAAATGCAATTTTAAAGTGCTAGAAGTGAATGAACAATGGCTGTCCACTCAAAACAGCAAGCTGAAACTCATCAATTTCATCTGATTTAGCTTCATGGTGATGCTTTGGATCCTACTCTAACCAAGGATTAAAAGAAAATAGAAAAAGGAGAAGGGTTAAGAAAGTTGTTCTAATCCTAAGCTACGAATGAATAGTAACAATGGTGGCTGTTATAGTAGACAGGCTTCCTAAACTGAGTTTTGCTTGACCAAGAGAAACCTACAGCTACACAAAACTAGTGCAATCTTCTAAGGTCTGCTGATTTTCAAATTACACATACACATCATGAACATGCAATTGAACTAGATTGCAGCAATGACAGAAAGAAGCCCAGGCTAACTTTGCATAGCATCTTGTCATCAACAAGTGCTAAAAGTATGGGTTGGAAGCTCATCAAATACTATAACAACAACACCATCATGATAGCCATTCAAAAAATTAATACTAAAACTAACATGGACGGAAAAACCATGCATGCAAGATGAGAAAAATCAAAGAGAACATCCATAAAATCATGCAATGCTATCTTCTATTGCTACAAATGCTTTTTACAACAGCTCTCCAACCCTTACAAATGAGGGGCAAGCCCCTATTTATAGTTTTCCAAAGCCCAAATGAATGGATAGGATCAATTTGCAACGAATGGCCCAGATTCAATTACATTAGGGTTTCACCTACCCCACAATATTCAACAATTTTAAAATACATCTTTGTCTTTTCCCTGTTTTGTCATCTAGTGCCTAGGTGTTGTAGCAGTTTCGTCATTTAGCTAATTGCCCTTTTACTGTAGCTGAAATTGTCTAAAATTTTCCTTCTTACTTGATGTGTTTGCAGTGTTCTTCCTTGGATCAAATGAGCTCGTCGATGATTGGCATCAATTGATTGGTTTCCCTTGATTCGGGCGGACAACTCTCTTATGCTTTCTTCAAGGCCACCCCCTTGCATTTTTGTCCTTGACTCCTTGGCACAAGCCTTCTTCTAATGCTAGTTCTGTTGATGGGTGCTACGAGGAAAGGTGGGCATGAAACGAATGGTAACAGGAGCTATGCGCATTCCTTGTTTAGCTTTCTCGATGGGTCTCCTGATGGACCTGTAGTAGGCTTTTTGAATCCTTCATACATGAAGTGTCGTAAGTGCTTTCATACACAAATTAAGGAAAAAATTAGTCAAATATTGCAAAATACTTGTTAGATCCATCCATGCATCATCAAAAGTTCATAATATTCATATTTGGAGCTCATTTAGATCATAAACATTAATGCGGGCCCAAGGGGGCGGACAACAAATGAGGGTCAGCAAACCGGAAGGGAGGTTCCCAGACCCCACAAAACATAGCAAAACTGAGATTTTTCAATTATAGCACATGGGAAAATGGGAAGGAAGAATTCCCAGAAAAACTTCCTCAAGATTGGACCCATTTCAAAAAAAGTGGAAGTTCAAAACGGCTATGGAGGGGCGAAGTCCCAGAAACGGCCATGGAGGGGCTGGGCTCCGGAGGCCGGGCCGTTGGGGCCCCATAGATGTTCAAAATGGCCAAAGAGGGACAGACTCCCGAAAACAACCATAGAGGGGTCGGGCTCCAGAGGCTGGGCCGTCGAGGCTTCACGGATGTTCCAAACAGCCAAAGGGGGATGAAGCTCTGAAACTTAACGAAATGTTGATGAAACCTGACAGTTCACTTAAGCACCACAAACACATCCCAAATCCACCAAAAAGTTATCCTCAAAGTCAAAAATGTGGAAACCAGACCAACGAGGGTCCACGGATGTTTCCAAAACAACCAAAGAGGGACGAAGCTCCGGAACCACCGAAACTTAACAGAACGTTGACGAAACCTTGGCAGTTCACTTAGGCACCACAAACACACATCCAGATCCACCAAAAAGTTGGCCCCAAAGTCAAAAATGTGGAAACTAGACCGGCAGGGGTCCATGGATGTTTCCAAAATAGCCAAAGAGGGACAGAGTCCCAGAAATGACCACGAAGGGGCCGGGCTCCGGAGGCTGGGCTGCTAGGGCTCCACGGATGTTCAAAATGGCCAAAGAGGGACGGAGTCCCAGAAACGGCCACGGAGGGGTCAAGCTCCAAAGGCCAGGCCGTTGGGGCTCCACAGATGTTCCAAAATAGCCAAAGGGGAACAAAGCTCCAAAACCACCGAAACTTAATGAAATGTTGACGAAACTTTGGAAGTTCATTTAAGCACCTCAAACACATTCCAAATCTGCCAAAAAGTTGCCCCCAAAGTCAAAAATGTGGAAAAAAGCGAATCGAGCGATTAGGGACCAAGCCAATAGGAACAAGACAAAAGGCAGAAAAGGGATGGGGGACTTTATTTCTCCGCATATTTGAATACCCCACGTAGGTGAATTTGGTCAGGGGGATTTGATCGTTTGAAGGCACATGACCAATTTGGGCTTGGAAAATGGGGCATGCAAAACAAGATAGGAGCAAAGCAGCTGTCGGGAGCGAAAAAAGGGGGTCCCTGCCTACGGCAGGGTGTGTATACAAAACATGCACAACAGCACCCTAGAGTAAAGTCACTTGCGGTATGGTGGTATCCACCGCACTACCGCTCAATGGTTGAGAGGCTCCCGCGGTATGGTGGTAACCACGCTATCGCTCCTCTCTCTCAAAAACCTGGCAGTATAGAGGTAAAAGCATAAACATAACACTTAAGAAACTTTGTTGCTTGGTGACAGTATCAGGGTTTCTACTAGTGAGTTTGAGACACATATTCTCAACAAAGATCATTGTCTTAATTTAGAAACTATTGTGGCTCTCTACTGCATCTCTTCATTTCTTTGTGTTTTCCTTTTTATAATTGAAATTTCTCCTCTCCTCTAGCCATTGTCGATGCTCATCTAAGATCCCATCCATAGCCCTAACATCATCAACAATGGTTTGCATCTTAGATGCAATCATCCTCACAGGTGGTGCGACACATTCTTCATTTTGAATAATGTTGATTTGATCTTGCATGGTTCTAACATTGGAATTGATTCGTGCTTACAAATGAGCACCATTGATTTCAGGTGGTGGAGGTGGGGGGTTATGAGGTGGAGTGGGTGGAGGTGGAGGTGGAGGTGAAGGTGGTGGAGATGGATGGCGCAGAGGTGGATTGTGAATATTATTGAGTTGATCCATGTGATCTCTAAGATATGAGTAAACCTGCATTAGATTTGTAATTTCAAATTTTAAGATTCATGTTTAGGAAATACCCTAAAACCATTCAATATAAATGTCCTAATTGAATACAAATGATAAAATATGCAAGCATCATTTATGTCTAAGGCATGTTACTTGAATGAAAATACAATTGACTATTAATATAGGACAATTTATGAATGCTATAGGTTTACGGTTTAGAGTTTAAGATTTAGGTTTTAGGGTAATAGGATGCCTTAAGGGGATCTATGTAGTAAGGTCCTAGTACAAAATGACATGGCTTTTAAGTGAATAAAATTTGGTGAAGATGCCCAAGGCAACCAAATTTCATTAAGGTCTAAGGCAACTTCACCAAATTTTATTCACTTGATCCATGTCATTTTGTCCTAGTTACTAGACATAGATCCCCTTAAGCCATCCTATCACTCTAAACCATAAATTGATCAACCTAGATCATGATTTATCTCATTCATATTATAATCTTGCAAAATCTTATTATTGTTAAATTTGGTTTCCTTGGGAAACTTCACCAAATTTTAAGAGTTTATTTGATCCCCTTAAGAAATGTCATATTAGGACCCCTTAAGAAATCGATTTACAGTTTAGGGTGATAGGATGGCTTAAGGGGATCTATGTCTAGTGAGGTCCTAGGACAAAATGTCATGGCTCAAGTGAATAAAATTTGGTGAAGTTGCCCAAGGCAACCAAATTTCATTCAGAACCTAAGAAAAAATGATGGCTTTAGGGTTTAGGGTTTAGAGTTAAGAGTTTAGGGTTTAGGGTAATAGGATAACTTAAGGGGATCTATGTAGTAAGATCCTACGACAAAATTAAATGGATTAAGGGAATAAAATTTGGTGGAGTTGCCTAAGGCAACCAAATTTCATTTTAAGGTCCTAGGACAAAATGAATGCTTTAGTGTTTAGGGTTTAGATTTTAGAGTTTAGGGTTTAGGGTTTATGGAACTTAGGGTGAATTTTTGGTGCCCCTTGGAATATAATGAACTTGCAAGTTAGTGAAGAACATTTTCTTGTGGAACAGTTGATTGAGATAGCTCTTGTTTCAACTGACCAACCTAGATCATGAAATCTCATTCATATTATAATCTTGCACAATCTTATTATTGTTAAATTTGGTTGCCTTGGGCAACTTCACCAAATTTTGAGAACTTCTTTGATCCCCTTAAGAAATTTCATATTAGGACACCTTAAGACATCGATTTACGATTTAGGGTGATAGGATGGCTTAAGGGGATCTATGTCTAGTGAGGTCCTAGGACAAAATGACATGGCTCAAGTGAATAAAATTTGGTGACGTTGCCCAAGGCAACAAAATTTCATTAAGGGCCTAGGAAAAAGTGATGTCTTTAGGGTTTAGGTTTAGAGTTTAGAGTTTAGGGTTTAGGGTAATAGGATGGCTTAAGGGGATCTTTGTAGTAAGGTCCTATGACAAAATGACATGGCTTAAGGGAATAAAATTTGGTGGAGTTGCCTAAGGCAACCAAATTTCATTTTAAGGTCCTAGGACAAAATGAATGCTTTAGTGTTAAGGGTTTAGATTTTAGAGTTCAAGGTTTAGGGTTTAGCGAACTTAGGGTGAAGTTTGGGTGGCCCTTGGAACAATGGACTTGCAAGTTAGTGGCTAGTTTATGAATATTTTTTATTTTATGAATAGATTGACTATTTGTGTAATAGAAACACATAATTATGTATTATTAAGATTGAGTTTGATGTATATTTTAACTGGATTTTTTTAATTGAATATAAGATTATTTTATTTAACATTTTTTTCATTAATATTTCCCACTTAAATAAATTTTATGATATAAAATGTATAATATAAAATTAGTTAATGTTGAATCAAGTATTTTATTTTCAATTGTTTGGAATTGAAAGAACCTAAACGAAAGAAAAGAAAAATATTTAGGTTCTTTTAGTGTCTAGGTAACTAGTGCAAAAATTGAGATTTTAGACTAGACTAGAAGCCTAATTAACAAGTAATTGACTAGAATGAGGGTTAAGATTGTCAAAAGACAACAGAAAACACATGCAAACAAGAAATGGAAACAAGGCAAGACTAAGAGAGATCAAAACATAAAATAGAAATGAATGTTGAATACTATCTAATTAAGTGACAATTGGAAATCAATTGTACACTTGGATTTACGAATTTGCTAACTAAATTTGCAAACAAACATTGATAAAATTTATGAATTGTAACTATTCTTTAACATATTGTTTTCTAATCTAATTATAATTTAACATTGAAACTAAAGTTTAACATATCACTTTCTCCATACAATGCAAATGAAATTTAAAACATTTAAATTTTGCAAATGAATTTTCTTGAGCTCGAAATTAGGGTTTTCAAAATCAAAATGATTTGTTCGATTTCAATTTAGGGTTTTAGCAAAATTTTTTGTTTCAATTCAATTTAGGGTTTCATTTTCTAAGAAATTAGGGTTTTAATGCAATTTTTTTGTTTTATTTCAAACTAGGGTTTTCAAATTCAATTTTTGTTTGTTTGTTTTGAATTGAGGATTTCAAAAAGCTTGATTAGGGTTTCTAAATGCAATTTTTTATTTCATTTCAATTTCTAGGGTTTTGAAATGCAATTTTTTTTTTGTTTCAATTAGGGTTTTCAAATACAATTATTTTTGGTTTGATCAAACAATTTAGGTTTCAAAAGCTAAAAAAAAATTCTAAAATACAATTGAAGGTTCATTTTTCCATTTTTATTCAATATCTTCAGGTTTCATTGCGTTTTTTCATCTATTTCTACAATTCCTCATTTCTACTATAACAAGAAATAAAATGCTTAAAACGTCAAATAAATTTTTAAAAAAATGCTAAAATCAATTCTAATATTCACAATTTCAATAAAAAATGCAAAAATGCAAAAAAATGGGGGTGGACAAGTACCTGGAGGCTGTTGTTGGAGGTCGTTGTTGCTCAGAACTCGAGATCCCGTGTGCTACTAAAATGAAAGTTAGTTTGTTTTAAAAAAATAAATACCATTACAAAACGGGATCCCAATTATTACAAAACAGGATCCCAATTTTTATAAATCGAGATCCTATTTCGTACAAAATGGGATCCCGATTATTACAAAATAGGATCCCAATTTTTATAAATCGAGATCTTGTTTCGTACTAATCGAGATCTCATTCCCTATCCATCGGTTTGAGACCCTCTAACAAATGGGATCCTGAGTTTTAAAAAGCGGGATCTCATTTAATATTTAGGCTCAGGATCCTGAAGCAAAATGGGATAAATTAGGATCCCGTTTATAAAAATTGGGATCCCATTTATAAAAATCAGGATCCCATTTTTGCAATGTCGATTTCATTTTTTTGGCTAAGGAAAAAACTTCCACGTTTTGTGGACTCAACTTTGTGCACTTACTCGTGACTTTTTCCCCAAGAGAAGAGAAAGTTATGGAATAACCCTTTTAAAATTAAAGAGGGAGATATAAAAATAAAGGATATTATGATCCTTTGGTTAAAAGAGATATTAATTAAAAATATGTATAAATACCATTTATAAAGGGGGAAGAATAATTATTAGAGGCAACCTTTGTGAAAGGGTGTGATGGTTTGGAAACCACCCCTTAAGACTTATATAAAGCATTTGTGTGAGACATGGAAAAGATTCAAGGAAGAAGAAAGTGGTTGGTGAGCTATGGACAAGACGGAGAAGGGGGCACATCTTATGTGTGTTTCCAACCTGGGGCACAGCAGTACAATCAGAATTGTCTTGGCAGGGCTTGGGTAGTGCGCAATGTTGAACATTGTTCTAGTGGAACCAACACTTATGTAGAGTGGTGAAGTCCACTTATTTCTCCTAGATTGAACCATAGCAAGAGTCAGTACCACTGACATCTTCCTAGGGTGAGAGTGGTTTTTCCAAGTGATATTATTCAAATATGAGTATTAAAGACTATTGATGTTACTACATATATTGAGAATATTGTCTATATGATTTTGATGTTAATGTATATGAATTATATGGATATGTATTTCATTTATCATGTTAACTATCTATTTTGGAGTTTCTTAATAAACTATCACATATTATCTTTTGTATTGGTTATTCACATCCATTTTAATGATATTGTAGCTTTTAAATTATCTTTATTCTAATATTTTAATCCACTAAATCCACTGCTAACACTTAAATAACTTTGGGTAAAAAGTGACATTACAAGGAGCCCATCCCTATTGCCTAGAATCCTTCAACTAACCAAGGAAAACTACTTGATAATGACCACACAAAAAAGAAATTCTAAACCTCCTCCAAAAATATCACAAAAACAGTATTTGCGTGGTCATTACTAGTCGTTATCTCCTAGATATATCTTATGACAATATCCCTACAAACATAAGGGTAATTCTTCTAGCTTTTCACCTAGGGCTCAAATGCACTAACTATAGGTCTAATTTGGAGTACAAGTTAAGTCTATTTCTAAACATATTAGGCTAGTTCTACCATTTTTTTACTTAGGGCCCAAACACAATTACAACAAAGCTTGGGCTAAAGGGTATGTACAAACCTAGCTAGGAGCCCTACACTAACTATCTTATTTTAATAAGAACATTTTATCAAATACTAATTTACAATTAAAGACGTGTTGATTTCAAGATAACAAGAGGTAGACATAGATAAAATCATTTCATTCATAAGTTTTTATAATGAAATAGATTTGTATATTATTTAAAAGAAAGTACATACAATTTATCCTAAAAAAGATAGATGAAATAAGATCATGCCCCAAAAACTACACATATTGGAAGACCAAAGAATCAAATATCAAGTAATCCCAAAAGAAAATAACTGCAATAAAAATTCTTGACCCCAAAATGAAAACAACTAATCACACAATGTTTAAATCATAATATCATTAAAAATATATATAAAGTAGCCAAAGCTGTAAAGATTTACCAATAGATTTACAAAGGAGTTTCCATGTGTTGAATTTTTCTTTAGCATTTAAAATAAGAAGTGAAGAGGACAAAAAAAAAATAGAAAATGAATAAGTAAAATAGCTGAGAAAAATCTTTCACATATAATTTAATGCTCCTTGATTGAAAAGATAGGTGTTAACTTGGATGCCATTCTTATACAATCAAAATAATATATTGATGATGTAAGCCAACACATTATCTTTTTTTGTAATGAAAGTAAATGTTTTAATTTTACAACAATTTAGTTAAGGTAAATGATTAATCAATACTAAAAGTTTAGATTTAAAGTTGGTTGATATTGAAAGGATTTTTTTTTAGTTGTTAAGTTTGTATTTGGTCTTAAATTTTAGTTAAGATAATTAATTTGTAGTGGTTTTAGACAAGAGGTTTGAAATGAAGTAAATTTCATGTTTAGAGAAGTGTATGTCTTCATAAATGGTGCATAAGGTTAGGATTAAATGCATTATATTTTAGTGGAAAGATTGTAAGTGGTATCTAGACACCCCTTTCAAGAACTGCAAACTCTTTTAAGGGTGTTCTTGGCTATGTCCTCACCTTCCCATGGTTCAAAAACTAAATACCAAGTGGAACCTCTAGTCCACTACCACTCAATGGTGTTGAAAGTTTCAAAAACTTTAGCTTACAATTTTGGAGCCCAAAACTAACTTATTTTGCATGGTGCCTCTTATATCAAGTTCTTCTAATTGAATCTTGTCTTATCCACTTGGGTGTTTTTAGCCCCCTTATTTCTTTCTATGGACACTTGGAAACTCTCAAGCACCATTTCTAGTTTTCCCCTTGGGCTCAAGTAGCTTGGAATTGGATATGTATGATTTCTTCAAGCATTCTAAGCTAGAGCTTTCTTTTCGACATATGATTCTTTTAGGAAATAGACCTAAGATGTTTGCAAGGCTTACATAAAATTGGCATGCTTTTATAGTGGAAATTCTATTTAGCATATGGCAAGATAAGAACTTTATTCTATTTTTATTTTTTTAATAGATGCTCATTTCTCTTTATTTTCTAAAGATAGTATATGCTCTAATTTTTTGTGCTATAGATCCAAGTTTAGGCCAAAAATATTGCTCTAGAGGTTCCCCACTTATCGATACTTATTCATAACTAGGCCAATACCCCTTGGACTATTGCTTGTGTGTCACCTTCTCTTACTAGAAAGGATGCCTCTCCACATGGATATTATCATGGTCATAGTGATAATATTTGTTTAAGACATGGATCTCATGGCTCACATGGATCCTCTCAACATTGAAGCCACGGTTGGTCCATGCCACATGGGTAGTCCATTTTTTCTTAATGTGACTATTACCTCCATAGTTGGCATGACAATGATAAGTTCCCTTACATAGACCTTCTTTTTCACTTATTCATATAGCTCATGATGATCCAAAAGAAAAAAATGGCAATGCCATGACAAGCTAGGAGTCCATCCTCATTGGCTACGATCCTTGAGATGGCGAGGAAAAACTGCTTGATAATTTTCTCACAGAAAAGAAATTCTAAGCCACCTCCAAAATAATCACAAAATAAGTATTTGCATGACCATTAAACTAGCCATTTTCCCCTACTTCTATCATAAGACAAACACAAGGGTAATTCTTATAGCATTTCATCTAGTGACTAAATGCACTTACTATGAAGTCTAAGTTAAAGTATAAGTTAAGCCTATTCTTAAACATATTAGAGTAGTTCTTCCAAATTATTACTAAGGGCTCAAGCGTAATTACAATGAAGTTTTGGTTGAAGTTTACTTACAACTAAGCTAGGAGCCACTACACTAATTATCTTATTTAATAAGGGAATTTTATCATATACTAATTTGTAATTAGAGACATGTTACTAGATCTTAATGAACAAAGATGGACTTGATTAAAATCATTTTTCATTATCTTTTATAATGAAATAGATATTTATATTATTTAAAAATAAATACACATGTCCTCCAAAAAGGTAGATGAAATGGGATCATGACCGAAATCCATGCATATTTCCTAGTCGAGGAATCAAGTATCAATCACTCCTAGAAAGGAAATATCTACAATAGAAATACTTGGCCCAAAAAAGGAAATAACCAATTTCACATAATTTTTAATTCATAATGTCATAACAAAATTAAAAATATGATTAAGTAGCTAAAGCTATAAATTTTATATTCAAAGGAGGGTATTGATCATTTAAGTTGCCTAATGAATGTTAGGGAAAGTATTTTCAACCAATTCACTCCCAAATGATGAGACCATTATCTTCATTATCTTCCTTGTGAGGTTGTGAACTTGGCACATCTAGTGGAGGTTGAGTATCATTCCACTATGGAAATATGGTAAGAGCTATATGATGAAACTTATCTTGAATATGATGAGCGACCCACCTACATCACTAATAAGACACAAAAGAGTGTTGGCTCATTTATAGGTGAAAACCAACCAATGTATTTCCTTGTTGATGGAGAAGATGGCCATTTGTGGTGGCTCTAAGATAAAAGTTTGAGTACAATCTAGGCACCTACATCATTTATCTTGGTGGGGGATCCTAGCACAAGATGGTGAATATGGGGAACCCAAACCATAGTACAGTGAGGCATTACCTCAATGATCCCATAATTTTTTAATTTGTTCCACTTTTAGGGCCACTTTATTGCCCACATTTATGCATTTGTATGAACACATTTGATATCACTAAAAACTTGATGTGAGTAGAAAATTGTGTATCAACAAAATTATGAAAAAAGAGTTATAGTTTTATCTTTTCATTGGTAAATTAAAAACATGCAAAACCTGAGTGAATTTAATAAAAAAATATCCACATTTCCTAGGACATTATGCCAAGTCAATACATTTAGTCTAAAGGTCTTGAAGAAATCAAGGATCTAATACCAAGTAGCTTACCGATGGGCACAAAACCACAATAAATGTTTGATCATCTCAATATGTCCATAAAGTAGACATATAGAATTTCACACACCTAAATAGATCAACCACTTTCCAATATGTAGGCCTTAGTAAAGAAAACACCAAGGGAAATAAATAATCTTTTTTGTTCAATAATAGCTTTCTAAATTTTGAATCACAAGGAAATGTAGGTAAATCCAATTACATCCTTTAGTAGGAGTATACTTGTGGAAAGGAATATCCACGTATCACTTCCAATATTTCTACCAAGGCTATGTTGTTCTCACAATAATCTTGTGCAAGTGTTGGTAAGCTATTACCTCAATAATTATTTGGGAAGACTATGTTCAAGTTATACTTGGCCTTCATTTGAGGCCACAAGAGCCAAGTAGAAGTAGCTTTGGAGTATAAATCCTAAATATATCTAATGCCTCTTTTAGAAATTTTTTGAGAATACATCCAAGGAATCTCTCTTTGTATTCTATCTTAGAAATTGATGATGGGAGACCACAAAAGATACTACTTATTAATAGAGAGGTTATTGTGAAACTTGTTAACATTCTAGAGAAGTTAAGGTTTGATGGATTCCCAAGACTTTCAAATGATTTTGGCCATAAAATTTCTTGTAACATTCATAGTAACAAGAAAGAGAATTAGAGAATGGAAGCTCAAGACTTTCCAAGCTGTTATCCTATAAGGAGACCCAAAGGAAATGTAATTCCTTAATGAAATTTTCAAGATTCATTACCTTCAACTGCTCTTCCAATTCATTTTGTGAAGAATATAATTCGATGTCTTTGAAAATAAATTAATCCTAGGAAACTAGTCTCTAAGAAGACAACATAAGTCCCACAACACTCTATACAAGCCCTTGTAGTGTGTTGAACACCTAAAATACTGAGAGGGGGGTGAATCATTATTCTCTAAAACCACTTTAACATTTAAACATTCATTCCATAGAACATATTTAGTTTGCAATAAGAAACAAAATCATGAAAGCAACCATCAAAATCACATAACACATGAACACCAGGTTTTTACATGGAAAACCCAGAAAGGGAAAAACTATGGTGAGGATTACAACATATTATAGAAATGCTCGTTGCAAGTGGACTCACTATCCTAGTGGACTCACTACCTACAAAATGAAAGAAAATTAGAATAGAGGGGTGGCTCACTTCCAATATTTGAACTGCTACAATTGCATCTACAATATGTAGGAATTACAGTTCCACTAAAACTCAATCTACAATACCACACTTCATACCACTAACACTCTGCTCTTGGTGCAGGGGCACCATAGCTAAGTTGAAATTTTGGTTTTGCGATAGGTCATTAGGTGTTTTAAGTCTTTTTCTTTGGTCATTAATAAGGTCCATTGAGACCATTTGAATGTAATTAGAGTGGTTTGGGGTCATTTGGGAAAATATTGCAAAAATTGCAAAATAATGTAAAAGTTGTCAAACAAAAATGCAAAACTATAAATTTGAAGAAGCCCAACGGTCATGGGAATTCAAAGGGCAGTTAGAATCATTGTAATAGGATGATAAAGGTTTAAAATATTTGGAAAAACTAGAAGGAGAGGTTTTTGGAAGTTTGTGGAAGAATTGATCAATAATATCTCTATTTTTCCATTGAAATTCTATATTTTCTCTTGAGCAGTGTTGTTGCAGGGTCTTGTGTGGACCTGTACTATGAGAAGTTGCTTGAAAATGTTTTGAATTGGATTCATACATGAACTAAGATCATTTTTATCTCTGTGGGGTCAGATTTCATAAAGTAATAAGGATTTTATAGCCAATTTTTTGTACATGGTCTGAAACTTCATTTTCAAGAGTTTTGAAGGTTTAAAATGCATTTTTTGACTCATTCCACCTATTGTGTATACTATGGCTTGGTGGAATGAGTCTATTAGGATGTAATTAGGTGTAGGGAAGGATTTTTGTAGTAGGTAAGATCATTTGGGGTTTTGGGCATGATGCCCTAGTGGTGAAAATTGAGAATTTTGAGTGAAATTGAGTGGTTTGAGAGTGGAAATGGGTGAAATCCTTGGGGGGAAGCAGGTTTTAATGGTATTTTGAGCATGTGAAAACCTAATAAGGAATTTTATAGGGATTGATAAGGTTTGGGAAAGTGGGGAAGTAGGATTTTCAATAAACCCTCTTCCAAATTGGCTAAAAGTGAGGGTTTCTTAGTTTGCTATCTTAGAGGGATTTGCTCTAGAAAAAATTTGTTGATTTGGTTGTTTTATAGGCTGATGAATGACTTTACACCAAGATATATGGTTGTAAGGATGTTTAATTGGGTGTTGCTTTGTTAAATTGGCCTAATTGGCCTAGTTGGGCAGCGTAGCAGCATTAAATTGTGAGTGTTGGTCCAAAGTGACCTATGTTGCTTTTGTGATATGTTTTGTATGCTGATAAAGGGTGTTTGAAAAGGTGGATGGTTTGAGGGTTAGAAGAGATAATTGAGAGAAAAGTTCAGAAAACCAAGTTTGCACGCCTATAAGTGAAACTGGGTGAAGTTGTAAAGGGTTGGTGTAATTGGCTTTGAGAGTTGAAAAGTTGGTTCAAAGTGTTTGAATTGTGATTGATGAGTGATTACCTAATTTCTCTACATCAATTGGTATCATAGCATAGGTTTGTGATCTGTTGATTTGAAGTGTTGTAGGTTGAAGCAGTGAAAGGTAGAAGTTGAAGAGTCAAGATGCCTCCAAAGGGTAATAATATGGCTAGAAAGATGCAAGAGATGGAAGAGAAGACTGAGAGGGAGATTAGAAAGTTGAAGGAACTGCAAAACAAGTTGGTGGAAATATTAGAAAGTGTTGAAACCGGTTAGAAAAGAGGTATGATTGTAGATGATGAAAGTGACTCTGAGGATGAAGAAGATGAAGAGTATGAATATGTGGAAGAAGAGTTGGATCCTGAAGAGAAAAATATGGCAAGGATACTAAAGGCAGTAAAAGGAAACAAACAGAAGGTAAAAACTGATTTGCTTATGTATGGTAGTAATCTTGATGATGAAGAATTGTTAGATTGGATTGCAACTTTAGATAACTACTTTGAATGCAAGGATGTACTTGATGAAGAGAAGGTGAAGATAGAAAAAACCAAATTGAAGGGGCATGCATTAGTTTGGTGGGACTATGAACAAGCTAAAAGGAGAAGGGAAGGTAAAGAAAAAATTGTTTCATGGGATAGAATGGTAGCCAAATTAAAAGGTAAGTTTTTGCCAAGTGATTATGCAATTCAAATGTCTAAGAAGCTTCAAGATTTAAAACAAAGGGAAATGGATGTTAAAACTTATACTAATGAGTTTTATAAGTTGAGCATAAGAGTAGGACATATGGTTGAGGATGTAGAAAAGGTGGCTAAGTATCTTAGTGGACTAAGATTAAACATCCAGGATGAATTGAGTTTGCACAATCCAAGGACAATTGAAGAATGCTACCAGATGGAAATAAGGGCTGAGGAGAAACTCAAAAGAAAGCAAGATAAACAAATAAGAGGTAGAAGCAGAAATACAAGAGGAAGAGTCACATTTACTACCCCAAGGAAGCCATAAGAAAGTCAATAAAATTCAAGCAAAGGACAAGAACAAGTTGCAAATTACAAAGGTAGATTTGGAGGAGGTAGAAGTATAAACACATTTGTAGGAAGGTGCTACAATTTTAATGAGTTTGGGAATCCAGCATACAAGTGTCTTGAGTAGCAAGGTTCTACATCAAGTAGCGGTGAAAGGAGAAGTGAAAGAAGGGCTCAAATAGTGCAATACGATGAATGTGAAAGTACAAATTCTCTTAGTCATGTTGTTGCACCAAAGGTAGGAGAATCATTGATACTAAGAAGAACACTCTTGAAGGCCTCCAAAGAGAAGGAACTAATGCAAAGAAGAGCTCTATTTAGAACCACATGTAAGTCCAAGGGTAAGGTATGCAAGGTAATCATAGATTCTGGTTGCACTGAAAATATGGTCTCTAATGAAATGATAGAGAAGTGGAAGTTGCAAAATTTTCCTCATGAAACTCCATATAAGATATCATGGTTGAATGATAGCCAATCCATCTTGGTTAGTGAACAAGCATTGATTGAATTTAGTATTGGTGGTTACAAGGATAAGGTTGTTTGTGATGTTGTTCCAATGGATTATTCTCATGCATTGCTTGGGAGACCATGGCTGGATGACAAGCATGCCATCTATGATTGTACAAGCAATAGCTATCTAATTGAGCATAATGGCAGTAGTTTTACACTCATTCCATTGCAAGATGATGTGAAGGATCAGTCTAAGAAAGAAAAGGTGATCATGTTTGGTATGAAGGAGTTTGTGAAGGCAAAGGAAGAGGAGTCAAGGAAGTTTGTAGTCACTCCAATGTTGGAGGATATCAAAACAGTGAATTTGGAAAATGCTTCAGTATTAAAAAATAGAGGTAATGAGTTGGTTCCTAGAGTAGGCCAAGAGAAGGCCAGAGATCAGATGTGTATGCAGCCACACGTTGGATGGAGGGAGGATAATGCAATCCTAGTTGGGACAGTATTTTGTCCTATGGTTTCAAATAAGGTTAGTGTTCAGACATGTACTGACATTGCAGAGGTTGGTAAATATGCTAAAATAGTGGTTTGTGAGTCTAATGGTACAGTGGTATTTGAGGCAGAAAGTTCAAAGATGGTGATGAAGACTAGAGGTGAAAAGAGTAAGGGCATTTAGCAAGGACAGTTGGAAAAATTTGAGCATGTTTCAAGGATGAAAGAAAGGGAATTCAAAAGAAAATTTGACAGAGGATAGAGTGTAGGTGTTCAGGTAGGTACAATACTAGTTTGTGATGGTGATAAAGTCAGAAGACACTCATTAGGTCAGTTTGTGCAGAAGAAACCAAATCTAGATGATAAGCAGATTAAGAACTCAAAGGATGAGACAATTCTATAGTATTTTATTCAAGGGAAAAGAGTACCATTCAAAGGATCCTTTGACGGACAAGGAGATGGAGTGATCTAGTTTGGACAATCTGTAGATCAAATTCCAAGAGACTTAGAAAAGTTTCAAGGCCGGGTGTATGGTGCAGGGGCACCATAGCTAAGTTGCAATTTTGGTTTTGTGATAGGTCATTAGGTGTTTTATATCTTTTTTTTTGTCATGAATAAGGTCCATTGAGACCATTTGAATGTAATTAGAGTGGTTTGGGGTCATTTAGGAAAATATTGCAAAAATTGCAAAATAATCTAAAAGTTGTCAAACAAAAATGCAAAATTGTAAAGTTGAAGAAGCCAAATGGTCATGGGAATTCAAAGGGTAGTTAGAGTCATTGTAATAGTATGATAAAGGTTTAAAATATGTGGAAAAACTTGAAGGAGAGGTTGTTGGATGTTTGTGGAAGAATTGATCAATAATATCTCTGTTTTTTCATTGAAATTATGTATTTTCTCTTGAGCAGTGTTGTTGCACGATCTTGTACAAACCTGTACTATGAGAAGTTTCTTGAATTTTTTTTGAATTGGATTCATACATGAAATAAGAGAATTTTTATCTTTGTTGGGTCTGATTTCATAAAGTAATAAGTATTTTATAGCCAATTTTTTGTACATGGTCTGAAACTTCATTTTCAAGGGTTTTGAAGGTTTAAATGCATTTTTTGACTCATTCCACCTATTTTGTATAATATTTCTCATTGGAATGAGTCTATTAGGATTGAATTAGGTGTAGGGAGGATCATTTGGGGTTTTGGACATGATGCCCTAGTGGTGAAAATTGAGAATTTTGAGTGAAATTGAGTGGTTTAAGAGTGGAAATGGGTGAAATCCTTGGGGGGAAACAAGTTTTGATGGTATTTTGAGCATGTGAAAACCTAATAAGGAATTTTAGATGCGTTGATAAGGTTTGGGAAAGTGGGGAAGTAGGATTTTCAATAAACCCTCTTCCAAATTGGCTAAAAGTGAGGGTTTCTTAGTTTGCTATCTTAGAGGGCTTTGCTCTAGCCAAAATTTGTTGATTTGGTTGTTTTATAGGTTGATGAATGACTATCCATCAAGATACAGGATTGGCAGGATGTTTAATGGGGTGTTGCTTTGTTAAATCGGCCTAATTGGCCTAGTTGGGCAGTGTACCAACATTAAATTGTGAGTGTTGGTCCAAAGTGACCTATGTTGCTTTTGTGATATGTTTTGTATGCTAATAAAGGGTGTTTGAAAAGGTGGATGGTTTGAGGTTTAGAAGACATAATTAAGAGAAAATTTTAGAAAACCAAGTCTACACACCTACAAGTGACACTGGGTGAAGTTGTAAAGGGTTGGTGTAATTGGCTTTTGAGAGTTGCAAAGTTTGTTCAAAGTGTTTGAATTGTGATTTATGAGTGATTACCTCCCTGCTCTACATCAAATCTACTCTGCATTCTCATTACATTCGCACAATTTGCATCAACTACACTTGTATATTCTCTCTCATCACTCTCCAACACCAAAATGATCTTATACTTAAATCCATTTCATCCTCAACCTTTGTAACATCAATTAGGTCAGCCTAATTAGATGTATCATGCATATTATAACTTTTCAGCCCAAAACATACTACACACCACAATCAAAACTTATAAAAAGTCCAAATAGGTTAGCATGCACCTATAATAGCTCCCACATTACTCATCAATATTTATTCAAGCTCTGCATAACCTTAAACATATTAGGTCGACACCACTAATGACCTAATATCAAAATAAGCCAACATATCATCCTCAAACTGACACACGGACCTCCAAAATTCATGCCACTTAGATCTTAGGTGCACTTGGCACCTGTAAACACCTCCACAAATCCACAAGACTAGATACTCTTTCACGATGAAGTGTGGACTGATCAAAACATACATTCTGCATTGGAAAACACTATCACTGGTAGACCCGATATACTGTCATTCATAACTTCTTCACCAGAGGGCCGAAAGACATGAAACTTTTGTTTACACTCCTTTGACATCCAACAAAATTTCCTTGGAATGTAGAACAAAATTATTCAATCTGAAACAATGCAGACCCAAAAAATTGAATGCCTTGTACATTGAAAGCTACATTTTGACACTTAGCCATTTCTTCAACTTATTATTTGCACTGGATCAAACCTTATTGCAACTATACATTGGATTATCATCTATATACACACCCATGCTTCACCAAATGGTCTACACAACAATCTTCATACCAAATCACAATGTTGACAACATTGCATTTGCATACTGTACACCCATGCTCATGTTGCCAACAAGCATATCAATGACAAACTCCTTAAACCTCCAACAATCTCCCACTTTGTAGTTGATGGAAACACACATAAAATCTTCTCCAAAACCTCTTCAAAACTAATCTCCTCCTTTGACATCAAGGGAAAAGGGAACAAAACATATAGACACATTGTTGTTCTTTGCTTCTCCCCCTTTCCAACTCTTCATTGGATTACATACATACTTCCCCTAATAGTGGTATCCATCAAATCATATCAAAATTTGCACTAGAAATCTATCTCTACCTTCCACATATATACAATGAAGTCTAAAATTGATATTTGAAAGGTAGAAAGAAAGAAAATGTACACCATCAAATGGAAGAAGTGTTTGAAACCTGTAATTTCTCAAGGTGTGCTTGCCAATCTTTCTTTCCTTCTTCCCATCCTTTCTTGGCTAGGCCAAGCATATGGCTTTGTGTCTTGAACTTCATGAGGAGATCTTCTCCATCATCTGGAGTGTTGGGTAACAGATTTAACTTTATTACCTTCTCTGCACTCATCAGGGCACTAGAAATAGGTATGAATTTTGCATTCACAAGATCCCTGAGATATCCAAATTGCACAATTATCTTCTCTTTTTGTACTTGCAGTTGGAAGAACTTCTCATGTAGATTCTCAATTACTGACCTTGTGCTCCCATCAATATCTTGTGCCAGATCATAGGTGCCAGATGCCTTATCAATTTTGGACTTAATGGATTCCATCTCATCCTTAATTCTTTTGGTGGAGTTGGGCCACTTCATGCAAAATTGGAACAACACCTTGGTTTCTGCAACACAAATCTATACTTCTTTAAGATTATCTTGAAATTTATTATGTGCAGTGGCACATTTCTCTGTTATATCCATTAATCTCTTATCATTCAAATTTTTATCTATCTCCTTTAATTTCTCCTTCAAAACACTAGAATATTAGGAGAGAGTTACAAAAAAATTATTTTAACACCTTTAACAGTTACAGCATGAGATACACATAGAGATTAATAGAAATAGGATAGCAAGTACACAAATGCAATAACAACAGATATACCATGGGGAAAACCATTTCGATTAAAAAACCCCACCCTCCAAAAACACAATACTCTTGTATTACTTCAAATAAGTGTTACAATACAACCTCAAGTACAAGCCTTTCTTCAACAAGTGCTTCAACACGAACACCTATTCTAGAGTGATACTAGCAGCACTTCATTACCTGCAAATAAACTATGCATTCTACAACTCAAGGCACTCAATAAATAGAGTGATACAAGCTTCAAGAAACTTCTAGAATGTGAGGGGTGTCCAAATCCAAAAGGCACAATATTCAACGCCTTAGGCATGCATTTGGACACATGTACAACATTCCCTTACACCCCTAACAAGTGTCTAACATGCAAATAGTCTTCTTAAAAGATTGGATGCCTAGAATATGCTTAAAATAGGCTATGACAGATTCCTTACACATCTTACAACTATCATGGAATCTATCATAGCTTACAACACTTACAATTGTAAGAGAATCTGTCATAACTGTCTAAAAATAGTTGATTCTCTTACACTTTGTCATAACCCATCTTGGGCGCCAACTTTCACCCATGCATTCAAAGATACCTTATGATGCGTCATAGAATATGTCATATGTCATAGATTCCAAAGTGGGACACCTATGTCCACTTGGGATGATGATGTGTCATCCAGTCACCTCCAATGAGGATGCCATCCAGCCAGTGGGTCCCAATTAATGACATGACACCATAGGCATTTAAATAATGTAAATAAATATATAAATTACAACAATTAAATCAATGTTAGGACTCTAAGGTTGAGAGACCTTAATCCCAACATTCTCCCACTTTTCAAAGACCTGCCAAGATTCATACGAAATCATCTGCTTAGGGCCATAAGGCCCATGGAATCAAAATACCATATGAACTTTTTTGTGCTCACCAGTTTTGTCAATGCATCTGCAAACATTCACCAAAGTGTCAACCTTCTCCAAGTTCACCTTTCCATCTTCTACCATATCATGAACAAAATGATACTAAACATCAATGTGCTTTTTTCTAGTATGGAAGGTAGGATTCTTTGCTAGACAAATTGCACTTTGGCTATCACAACAAATAGTAACCTGTCCTACATATAAACCAATATCAGAACACAATATCTTAATAAAAATGGCTTCCTTAGATGCATGAGTGGTTGCCATATACTCTGCCTCTATCGTGGACAACACGACTAGAACTTGCCACTTACTCATCCAACTGATTGTACCACCAAACATCATAAACACATAACCACTGGTGGATCTTCTACTGTCAATGTCACCTACCCAATCTGAATCCACATATCCTCTAATGCTCACAAAATTTTGAGGTCCAGTAGGATAACCATGAAAACACAAATCATACTTGAAAGTACCCTTTAAATATCTGAACACTCTCTTAACAATATCCCAATGCACCCATCCAGGATTAGCCATAAAATGGCTAAGGACTCCCACTGCTTGGGAAATGTATGGTCTCGTACACACCACTGCATACATCAGAATGCCAACTGCACTTGCATATGGTGCTTTGGTCATGTCCTCCATCTCAATAGGATATTTTGGACAATCATTCATAGAAAGCTTTGTCCCTTTCATCACAAGAACCACTAAATGTCTTCAATCTACCATGTTGAATCTCTCTGACACGAAGTTCACATACTTGCTCTGGCTTAACCAAAGCTTTTTGTTAGTTATGTCTCTCATAATTTCCATTCCTAGAATGTACCTAGTTGCACCTAGGTCTTTCATCTCAAACTGTGCTGACAACTAAAACTTCAAATTTGAAATCATACTTTTACCATTCCCAATAAACAACATATCATCTATGTATAGGACAATAATGAGAATGCGACCATTATCAATTTTAAAGTATACATAATGGTTGGATTTAGATCTCTAAAATCCCAATGACAACACAGAGGTATCAAACTTCTGATAGCACATCCTAGGAGGTTGTTTCAAACCATAAAGAGACTTCTTCAGTTTACAAACCAAATTTTCTTTACCTTTTTCAATGAAATGCTTTGGTTGTGACATATAAATCTCTTCCTCCAAATCACCATGAAGGAACATTGTCTTCACATCCATCTGTTCCACTTCTAAGTCATATGCAGTTTCAAGTGACAATAGAAGCTAGATAGATGGAAGCTTCACTACAAGAGAGAATATCTCCCCATAATCAATTCCCTCCACCTGGGAATACCCCTCAGTGACCAATTGTGCCTTATACTTCTCAATATTTCCATCAGGACCACACTTTTTCTTGAAAACCCATTTACAACCAACAGGTTTACATCCAACAGGCAAAGGTACCAAATCTCGAGTCTTGTTTTTCTTTAAAGAAGCCATCTCCTCATCCATGGCTTGCATCCAGGAATCTAAATATCTCATACCCAATTCCTCTCTAACCGCCCTAGGCTCATCAGTATTAGTAATCAAGGAAAATATGCAACTAGAATCCAAAAATGAATAACTAAACCTTTCTGGTTTCCACCTAACTCGTGTAGACCTCCTCAAAGGCTGAGGTTGAGGTTCTTCTTCTTCTTCAGAAATTTCAAAGCTACTCGAGCTCTCCTCATCATCAGGTCCAATAGGATTACTTGGTTCTTCTTTCTTTAGAGTAGGTGGAATTTGTACTACCTCTTTCTGTTGTCACAGGGATTTGCACCCGCATGCAAAGTTGTAAAACTTTGCAATCCCATGCAACATTGGACTAATTTCAAGTTGTGGGTACCCTATATGAAACTAGACCTCTGGATTCTAGGTTGGCTTCCTAGTTGATCTTTAGATTAATTAAGTGTACTTGTTTGGAAAATGGAAAGAGATTTGAAATTAAAAGATTAAACTGAAAAAGTGGACTGGGTGATGCACCTAATTGGAAAACTAAACTGAAAATTAACTCACAAATGATTACTCAGTACTTTAATTTGCACAACCTCATTTGATAGCCTAATCACCTAAATGTTTTAAACAGAGGCTTTGATTCAATACAATTTTAAGGGAAAACATGGTTTTCACGACTAAACTAATTAATCAATTACATGCACAGTGTATAACCAGTGAACTTAAACTAAACTGCATATAGATATTTATGAAGGAGACAGAAAAATCAGAGGTCTCAAAACTGAAAACACAATAATCCTTCGATCGAATCCCTCACAATAACGATGCCTAAAATCTTGAAGGAAAAACTTGAAAATACTTGAAATTAAAAATAATCTTTTGCAAATCACAAACTAATTAACCTGTAAAAACTATTGCATAATCTATTAAATTCTGAAAGCTGAGTTACATGAAGTCTCTTTGCTGAAGGCAAAGGCAGAAAACAAGAACTAGTGAAAAATTACTAAGTCATATCACTTTATATAAAAAGCCTCTCCAAGGCATGAAGGTGAAACTAAAAGTCAATTTCAGTGTAAAAATGATAACTCCAAGGCAAATCTCAAGCAGAAATAAAAATCTCCAAAAAGAAGGCCCAAACTCATGTAAAAATGAGTGAACTCAGGTTCAAAGTTGAGGCCAACTCATAGTTGACCCATGGGTCACTCGAACTGAATTACAAATCACTGAAAGTGTGGGCCAAAACATGCAAAAACTACCTCATTTATATCAACTCGCCCATGCACATCAGACTCGAACAACTCCATCATTTGCTCCATTTTGCATGACTAGTTAACTCCAAATTAGAACTCCAATTCCACTTTTGTCTTTGATCCCTTTGCATGTTTAAAGTGAAGCTAAGCGTTTTGAATAATATTAAAGTAATCAATAAGTAATTACTTTAATATTTATGATGTCTTTGATCTCTTATCCTTTGCATCTGCATGATAAATATTAAAGCAATTTATTATACATTGCTTTAATATTGTTCACAATATTAACTTTACTTGTATATGCGAAGAGGGAACAATGAGTTTAGATGGCGTATTACAAGGGAGAGCACAAGGTAATCATTTAATTTGCATGAAATCTTCAATGTAAGACACTGCACTTGCCTTTTACAAGGTGTGTAAGAAAATAAGCATAGGTATAAGAAATACCTAACACCTATTATTTGAAAATAATGTAAAACTCTTGCAAAAAGCAAAAGGCAAAATTCTTAAGAATAAGGTAAAAAAATGAGGGTAAATGAAAACCCTAAAAAATAAATAACACCCGCAACTTCACACTTCATTTGATTTATTTGTTTTTTTCAAAACCCTATCTGTGTCGCCATGCTACCACCAATGGAGCTTCTGGTTTGAACTTTCAGAGGAACTGAGTGCAGCTTTGAATGTATTATCTCCATAGACAATTGAGGTAAGCCTCTTTTACCATTTGAGCATCTCATATTTTGAGTGTTTCCTCTGTTTATATTCACTTGGCTTGAAATTTGTAAAAGCCAGTATGATAAATTTTTGAAAAATATAGAAATCTTGCTATCTTCAATTTCTATAAGGCTGCAAATACACTTCATTCTTGTACTAGTGTGTTTTATGGACATGACCTCCAATAAACCCCGTATGTGATAAGATGACATTTCTGAAACCATAGCTCATATCAAAAATTGGATCTCTCCTCACGGCCCGAACCTCCTCGTCTGGTTATTCATTTTTTCCTTGACTCCTTGAGAAGCTCTTGTCTGTCGCCTGTCGCCATGAGGGTTTTCTGTAAGATATCAATCCATTTTTGTAGCAGCCTAAACTATTTATTTTTTCCTTTCCTCCATGAGAGGCTATGGTTTCTTGAAGATTCAAGGTATCTTGCTTTTGTGCAAGTTCGACCATGGATTTGCATTTCTGGGTATTTTTCAAAACCTGTACAAGCTCAAATAACCTCATTTCTTTTGTATTCATATAGTGAACAGAATTGATTGTGATTATAAAGGTGACAGCCACTAAATTTTTTTTATTTTTTGACAATTGGAGCTTTTGTATTTAGCTATGGCTACCCTCCTTGTCTGATTATATTGATAGTCCATTTGTGACTACCATGGCTCAATAAATGGCATCAAAACCCTCTAAGTAAATCTTCTTGAATGCAATTTATGAAATATTTCATCATGATGGTTGATAGTTCGAATGTGCTTAGAATCAAATGTCTCATCTCGGTAATGCTTTATTGCTTTAGGTTTCCTTATGTTGCTTCATCAAATCAGCTTATAGTTGTATCTTGACATGGAGGTAGAAGAATAAGTGAAAAGAATTTGTCAAATTTTTCTATCATTGCAATCAATGCTTTCTATAGCAGGTTTTCATCTAGAAAATGAACACAAATGTTGAGGCATCATCATAGATCTGATCATTTTGCTAAAACAAAAAAACTTGGAAATGGTGTTTTTTGTATGTAAAATATGTCTATTAAAGAAAACAACACTGTAGCTTCATTTTGTTTGCTCCTTAAGAATGCAAACTTTTACCTCATTTACAATTTGGCATTTAGTGACAGTATTATTTATCCTTCTGCAAAAGAACACAACTACATTTTTTCTTCTAAAAACTTCATTTGCTCTTCCTATTCTTTATGTGCAACTATGTTGAAATCATTGAGCTTTTGTAGACATTAAATGAGCTCCTTCAACTAAAATGTTTTTTGTGTTGTTCCACTATGCATGTACACTCTTTTGAATGATGAGCAAGAGGATGTTTTGCTCAATCTGTTTTCATCACAATGAATTAAAGGTTGCTCTATGAACCTCATTCATGGAGAATGATGATTATCTTTATTCCATACTGTTGTCCCACATTATTGTTTATGAGTTGGGCTCAACCCTCATGGGAGCCACATTTCTCACCACTCACAACAATATTTGTCTATAAAAATGATCTGATTATACTTGTTCCTACACACAAAACAAAAAAATTAGCAAAATAATTGAAGCTGAAAGCTTCCATTGAATTGCGTGCTCCCTAAATGTCTACCTTTTTTATGACTTAATCATCTAGTGAATGCCTAATTGGATGTGTATTACATTTCTATTGGTAACGTAGGCATGAAGTAGGATGTGATTCATCATTGCTCTAACACCCTCTTTTACAATCCTGCAGATGTATTCAGAGTTCGGAGCTGCTGCAACCTGGAGACATGACAACTGAAGACATCGAATGTGATAGTGATTTGTCATTCCAGGCAATGACGAATCACCTCCTCTCTTATTTCTCTATTATCTTCAGTTGTGTTGTACACATTTCCTTTCTTTGTATTCATTATTTGATTATAAAAATAAAATTAAGCTACTCCCACGACATGTGTGGGACTTTGGTTTATACATTATGAATAAAGCAGCATTTCTTATGCAAATTTATGAGTTCTTCTATTACAAAAATTTGCATAATCCCACTGGAAATTCACACATAATCAGATTCTGGAATATAATGAATACTTTAGCAAAAAATTTATACCTTTCAATGAGAAATGTAATTCAACTCTGCCTGTTTTGAGGTGAAGCTAAAAATAGGTAACACTTTCTTCTATTCTCTTCTTTCTCTAGTTTCAACTCAACAAAGGAAGGTTTCATCTCTCTAAAAGTCACACTTCTACTGTAGAGAACCTTTTGAGCTACTGGATCCCAAAGCTTGTACCCTTTTACACCAACACCATAGCCAATAAAGATACACTTAACAGCTTTGTTCTCCAACTTAGACCTCTTCTCAATCGAAACATGAGCATAAGCTTCGCAACCAAATAATCTGAGATATCTCATTGAAGTATTTTTACCAGACCACCATGTCTCCATGGGTGTCTTTCCAACAAGCGTTGATGTAGGAGATCTCTATTGATCAAATAACATGCAATGGTTACCGCTTTAGCCCAAAAAATTTGTTCAAGGCTATCACCACTCAACATACTCCTATCCCTTTCCATCAACGTTATGTTCATCCTCTTTGCAACTCCATTTTGATACATGGATTGTATGGAGTTGTCTTATGTCTCTCAATCCCATGCTCTTTATAGAACTTGTCAAACTCTACGGAACAAACATTAGGGGAAATTTACATAAAAAATGGGCCTCCTAAGGATGACATCATCAGCTTTTTGAGTTATCAAAAATCAATTAAAAGATGACATCAACCGTTACGGTGACATCATCCAAAATAAAAATAAAATTATTTATTTTATAAAATAAAAATTTCTAAAATCCTATAAATTAACTCATGATGGTTAATTTAACTCTACATATCCTATTCTATCTCATTCATCTTTCTAAATATAAAATATTCTTTTTGTTTTTTAGATTTATATTCTTAAGTTCTATTATAGAAATTATTATGTTTTTTAAAAAATATTTTCATTCTTAAAACAAAAAAATATATAAAAAGCATTTCAAAAATATTTTAACAAAAATTTTCTTAAAATATTTTAAAAATTTGCAATGAAATTAATTTGTAATAAAATTCATTGTGCTTCTTATTTTATAAAATTGTTTTTATGAAACAAATTCAGTCCATTTTTCATTTTTCATTTGTTTTTGCAGGTTCAACCATCATAAAAATAAAAACCAATTAGAAAAATTAAAAATAAAACCAAAAAGAAATTGGAAAAATTGAAGCAATTGGAAGGTGAAAAAGTTGGAGAAAATCACCAAAAATATCAAACCAAAAAAAAAATGGAAAAATAAAAAATAAAAATGATGAAAGAAAAAAAAAGTGAGAAAATCAAATAAACTATGGAAAAAAGATATCCCTTGACTACTTTAAATATATATTTTTAAATATAAATATACTAGTATATAAATTTTATATAAAATAAAATATCTAAAGCTACTTGCACTTTACCATTTTTTAACTAAAAACAAATAATCAAGAAAAGAAAGTGAACTTGAGTTTTTTAATAAATTATAATAGAAATATATGTTACCACTTTTTTTTTTAAAATGAACTTGAGTTTAAGATTTTTTAAATAAGAAATAAAAAATCAAGAAAATAAATAATCTAAAATGAAAAGTGAACTTGAGTTTGTAATAAAAATATATGTTACCACTTTTAAAAAAATAATGGACTTGAGTTTTTTAAGGAATTATAATAGAAACATGTGTCCCCACTTAACTCATGTAGTTAAGTAATTATATTTTTTATATTTAAATAATTTGTATTATTTGAGATAATTTTTATTTTTTTAGAGTTCCTTAGGAGGCCCATTTTTTATGTAAATTTCCCCTAATGACCCACCACCATTATTAGTTCTCAAACACTTAATCTTTCTGCTAGTCTGATTTTCTACCAAGGCCTTAAACTCTTTAAATCGACTAAAGACTTCAGCTTTACTTATAAGGAAATAAACAAATGTCCTTCTACTGTAATCATCTATGAAAGAAACAAAATATACAAATTTTGATAATGAAGGAACATTTACAAGACCAAAAACATCTAAATGAACATAATCCAAGACTCCGGAAGACTTTTGAGAACTAAAGTAGAAAGAAACACAGTGTTGTTTTCCATATACACAATATTCGCAAAAGTCAAACTCGAGATTACAATCATCAAGACCTTCAACAAGGCTCTTATTTTTTAGGGCTCTAAGACCCTTCTCACCAATGTGACTAAGTCGTTGGTGCCATAACATTGTATTCTCTATAGGAAGCTTCATTTCCATAGAATGAGCACCCTTAGGTACCCAAAATCCACGACCATTGGATGTAGCTGCAAAATGCTTCTTCTTTGCACAATCTAATGGTGAGGATGAAGAATCCAAAGGTCTCTTCTTTGGTACATCAGATGAACTATTGCAATGTACAGTGCATGCATCCAGTTGAAACAAAATCCCAATATAAACCCCCTTAGCTAACACCATAGCTCATCTAGTCATCTTGCATCCTCTATCACAGAAAACAACTTGCACTCCCGAATCATTCGGTTTACTTACAGAAAATAGGTTTCATGCCAAACCCAGAAAATGCATGACACCATTAATCCCCTTCACTCTTCCATCAAGAAATTTGATTTTGACTCTTCCATGGCCAACAATCTTCAGGTGAGACTCATCACCCAGGTACACCTCTCCACCATCGAACACCTCATACTTCGAGAACCAATCTCTATGAGAAGTCATGTGAAAGGATGCACCTGAATCTATCAACCACACATCATTTTATACATGGGTTGCCAAGGCTGCAATAAATGCTTCTCCATCATCTTGGGATGATTTCTCAAATTTAGAATCAAAGAAAGACTTGTTTTTCTTCTTCTCCTTCTTGTGCAATCTTTTTGAATGTGACTAGATTCACCACAATTCCAACATTTTTCCTTGAACTTCTTACTAGGAGACATTGATCTCCTCAGAGACTTTGACTTAGATTTCTTGTCTTTCTTTTTGCTTCTCTCTTTTGGTCTGCCACAAACTACAAGGGCCTCCTTGGCCATTTCAGAAGACTTCCTTCACATCTCTTCAGATAATAATTACGTCGAGAGGCGTCTACAGTGGCATCCATCAAAAATAAAAAATCTAGGTAAGGAAGAACTCTTTAGCTAGAAATTGACGTTCAAATGACATGCACTTGGCGATACAATCTTGAGTGGCGATAAAATCTTAAGTAACGGTTGGCATTTGAACTTTGTAACCGCTACAAATGAGGAAACTTATTTTTCAATGGCTGAAAGAGTAACAGAAAGAAAACTAGCACCGTCAGTTCTCATAATTTTAAGCATTGTGACTCTCATGGTTGTGGTGGGAAAGCACACAACGGTGGCACAAGCGAGTTGTAACAGCGCACTGGCGAGCTTAATACCCTGTTTGAATTACGTGATGGGACAAGATGTGGCACCTAATAAGGGGTGTTGCAGCGCCCTCACTTTCGTTGTGAAGAACAAGGCCTCATGTCTCTGCTAGCTGCTTACTGCTAATAGTTCGTCAGTTAACATAACTAGATCTTTGGCCCTACTTGGCGAATGCAAGGTTACAACCCCTCCCGTCATCCAGTGTCAAGGTAAAATTTTATTGTGGCTTAGAGCTTTTTAAATTAGATTTCAATTTCAAATTCGCAGAATGGTAACTCAATTGAATTTGCTTTATTACTGTTGTTGTAAGCAGGTTCAGGAGCTCCTAATACCTCCCCTACTTCTACCAGTAGGGGCACTCAAATTACAAAGGCTACCCCAAGTTCCAATCCCTCTAATACCAATGAAGCTTCAGGAATCTTAGTGTTCTCTGTCATTAATGTTGTGGCTATTGTAGTTTTTGCTTCATTTATTTTAGGATGATCTGAAGCAGAAGTAGCATTGAATTCTGACTTCAAAAGGATTTAGAGTCTGCTACAAGGGAGACCTAGACCTTGGTTTCTGATACTTTTTAAATGTAATGTGGGTCCCAGATTGAATATTAGAAATTAGGAAGTTAGAATAACAAATTTGCAGCTTTCCAAAGTTTGATTTTGGATATTTATAAATGTTATTAATTTTCATCTTAATATATACATTTATATTTAAGAGAAGTTCATGTTGATAACTTGCATGGGTATTTTATGAACTTTTGGGCTTATTTTGGGTTTTTCTTTTGTTTTGTTGATATGAGTGATTATTATCATTCATAATCTTATAACGGTGACAAAGGCCTTGCTTCTCATGTTTGTATCAGTAAGAAAATCAGTACTTTGGGCTTATTATATGAAAAAAAAAAAATTGAGGATTTGTTCGTATGGCTACTTAGATTTACATTTTTTTCTATAAGTGCTTTATGTAGTCGTTAAGGCTGTATTTTCTTTGTTTAGACACTACTAAACATGCTATTGTGTGTGGAGGGTGTATGCTTTTGTATTAGGAAGCCAAAGGGTGCAAAGGAAAATATTTGTGCCCTATATGTTAGTGGGAAGGGTTTGATCTTGAATTGAATTCAAATGGGGTATTGGGTGACAAACCAAGGAAGGGAAAAAAATTTAGGATTGTCCTCATCATGCCATGCTCATTGTTTGGATCATCCTTTATTTTTTTTTATAATTTATCTTATCATGCACAGGGGACCCACCTATGTATCAAATTGATAGGTTTCATAAGAAGTTTATAAAGTATTTCAATCCAACCATTATTTAATGGAAATGCACTCAGCCATCCATGTGATAGTTGTGTTGGTCATTGTGTTATTATTCCTTAAATTGTTGGATTTGAACAAACTACTACTTTTTCCAGCAGGTAGTTTAGATATGATTTGCATGTAACAGATGGTTTTCTAGGATTTCAGTTGAGGATTTTTTACAATCCAACTCTGTAAGTCCCACCCAATGTTGGGTTGTATTTTGGAAATTATTGTTGTTGTGTGTAAACAATGTGGTTGTGGTTGTGTAGACAGACTGGAACAACAAACAAACCAACAATTCTCTCAATTTAAATGTATGAAGGATGTTTGAATTTGTTAGCCAATATGGTAAAGAATCTACACCTACCCACTATTTCTTTTTCCTGGAAGGGTTTATGTGGAATTTTATATGAATGATTGTTTGTATGAATCAATAGTTGAATGGATTTATGGGAATTTTACATGATTAATTGTTTGTATGAATCAATGGTTGTATGGGTTTATGTGGAGTTTCATATGAATAATTGTTTGTATGAATCAATGGTTGAATGGGTCTCTTTGGGATTTTATATGAATAATTGTTTGTATAAATCAATGGTATCATTATGCTTTGATTCAACTTTACTGAATACTGACTTTCAATCTACTATCTTCACACAAGCAGTATAAGAGATCATTGTTTTACATTTCAACTCAAACGACAATAAATCATGAAAAGATCAAATAAATAAATGAAAGTTAAAAAATCAAAATCACATAGATCAAATAAAAAACAAAATCAAAGAGATTCGATTAAACAAAAATATTAAAAGCAAAGAGATTTGATCAAACAAAAAAATCAAAATCAAAGAGATTTGATTAAAAAAAAATCAAAATCAAATAGATTTGCTCAAATAAAAATATCAAAATCAAAGACATTTGAACTAACAAAAAAAATCCAAAGAGATTTAATGAAATAAAAAAATCAAAATCAAAGAGATTTCATGAAACAAAAAAATCAAAACAAAGATATTTGATGAAACAAAAAATTTAAAACAAAGAGATTTGATGAAACAAAAAATTCAAATCAAAGAAATTTGTTGAAACAAAAAAATCAAAATCAAAGAGATTTGGTCACAAAAAGAAATCAAAGTATTATAAATAAATTAAAAATTTTAATAAATAAATCAAAGATTAAAAAACTAGTTAATTAAAAGATCAAATAATTAAATCAAAGACAAAAATAAATAATAAGTGCCTCAAGAAAGATAACTCTCGGCATATTTTATATATATTAATATTTAATATGTATGCTAGTGAGACAACAACCTCAACCATCTTAAAGGTGGAAGTAGTGCTTCCAATAGCCATTACTAGGTGATCGCAAGAGTCTGACAACGAACACAAAAGGAGCATGCAAAAGTCTTGTTCATTTATTTTGTCTCCAACGGAACCTAGTTGTGCAACCAACATGTTAACTGCATTTAGATGATCTACTACGGACCCTCCATCTTCCATTTTCAGAGAATACATCTTCTTTCTTAGGAAAAACTTGTTTACCAGGGATTTAGCTTGATAGACATCACCAAGCTTCTTCCACAGAGAAGCAGAAGTTTTCTCTTCATGGACATTCAGGAGAATGGAATCAGCCAAACAGAGTCTAATAAGACCCTTGTCTTTCCTATCCATGAGATCTCAATCCTCTTGTTTCATGCTTGAAGGTTTGGTTCCAAAAATTGCAAGCCATAAGTCTCGGTCTTCTAACATGTCTTCTATTTTGAGCTTCCACAACTCAAAATTACCATCATTAAATTTTTCCATCTCAATCCTCCCAAATGTGCCTGCCATCTATTTCCTACAACAAGGTAATGAAACACACACTTCTGCAAAACCCCCACTAAAATAGAGATTAAGTCAAAAAAAACTCTTCTACCCAACAAAGGAACCAAGGCTGCCCAGGCTCTGATACTAATTGAAAGGAAGTCGGGTGCGCGAAAACAACTTCCTACACTAATCTAATCAAGAGAGTTACAAAAAAATTCTTTTAACACCTTTAACAGTTACAGCATGAGATACACATGGAGAATAATGGAAATAGGACAGCAAGTACACAAATGCAATAACAGATATACCGTGGGGAAAACCCTTTCGGGTAAAAAACCCCACCCTCCAAAAGCACAATACTCTTGCATTATTTCAAATAAGTGTTACAATACAACCTCAAGGACAAGTCTTTCTTCAACAAGTGCTTCAACACGAACACCTATTCTGGAGTGATACTGGTAGCACTTTGTTACTTGCAAACAAACTATGCATTCTACAACTCAAGGCTCTCAATAAATAGAGTTATACAAGCTTCAAAAACATCTAGAAGGTGAGGGGTGTCCAAATCCAAAAGGCACAATATTCAACGCCTTAGACATGCATTTGGACACAGATACAACATTCCCTTACACCACTTACAAGTGTCTAACATGCAAATAGTCTTCTTCCAAGCCTGGATGCCTAGAATATGCTAAAAATAGGCTATGATAGATGCCTTACACATCTTACAACTATTATAGAATCTGTCATAGCTGACAACACTTACAATTGTAAGAGAATTTGTCATAACTGCCTAAAAATAGTTGATTCTCTTACACTTTGTCATAACCCATCTTGGGCACCAATTTTCACCCATGCATTCAAAGATGCCTTATGACATGTCATAGATTACAAAGTGGGATGCCTATGTCCACTTGGAATGATGATGTGTCATCCAATCACCTCCAATGAGGATGCCACCCAGCCGGTGGGTCCCAATTAATGACATGACACCATAGGCATTTAAATAATACAAATAAATACATAAATTACAACAATTAAATCAATGTTAGGACTCTAAGGTTGAGACACCTTAATCCCAACACCATGTTGCACCTTCACTGCTTCATCAATAAGCTCTACACTCTTTAGATGAGTTTTTAAGATTTCTTTCTGGGTAGAGGCATAGAATGCATGACCTAACTATAGCTTGTGCAAAGGAGATATTTTATCCATATCAACCTGTCCTTGTTGCATTAGAAGTTGTAGTAGTTGGGCAGACACAACGGGTTGGAATTGGAGTTGCATACTCAACAAGTTCTTCAATGAGACTCTAGAGGTACCAGAAGATTCACCAACCATAAGATTCACCAACCATCTTCACTTTATCTTTTGCATCCTTCATTTCCAAAACCTTTAGCTCTCTCCACTTGCTCCTTTGTTAGGCCCATTGCCTCTGCAAACTGTGCAGTCATCTTCTCAACTGTTTTCGTTGTCTATTTTTTCCTTTAGTCCATATGCACCTTCATGGACTTCTCTTCATAGGTTCCATACCTCTCCTTAGTGGTGTCTACTCAAAACATTCGTAACACATCCACACACTTTCTCAAAAGCTTTGATCCTATATTTGTATCCTTTGCAAGCTTCAAAAAGTTTCTACTTGTCAGCTACAAAATAACAATATGTGATATACAACATGATCACAACAAGTTGGCTCCAAAAACATTTGTAGTAGAAGGAAATAACATGTGGTTCAAGCTGAAAGATATTCAAGACCTATTTTCCATAGAACACATCTTCAAAATTAGCACACACATCCAAACACTAGGTGCAGGCAATTAGTTGGTATCACTTTTAGTTGTATATCAAAAGAGTGTTGTTAAAGATCGGTTAGTAAAGTGAAATACACATAATATACAAGTTCTAATAAATCTCATGCAATGCACACTAAAGATTTTTTTTTCAAAAAGTTCAAAATTACTTCTCATCACCTTGTTATTATACATCAACTAAAAAATATAGATATATCTTCAATATAGCTCCTATCTATATTAGAAAGATTACAAACCTTATTATAGTCTGATCATTTTTTTTAATTTTTTTAAATTAATTAATATTTAAATTTTTTATTAACTATATAATATTACAATCTATCTAATTATTTTGTATTTATAAATTAAAATATTTTACAGAATAAAAAATCAAATTAAATATTTTACATTTTATTTCAAATAAATAAGAAAATGACTTTTATTAACTTAGTGATAATAGATTTTCACAATCCTCATAGATTATTGCTAAAAAATTTGGATTAGATTATGTCGAATTTTGGCATCCACAAATCTTTAAAATTAAACTTTTAGTAATCTAGTCTAAAAAATTTAGCAATAATTTTATTAACTTATTATTCATAATATTTAAACATAACTTTTTCCACTAAAAATCATAATCCTCTTTATATTTATATCTGAAGACTAAGACTGCATAATTTTCATTCTTACATTAAATCCTTCCTTTCCTTATTAACTTTAGGATGAAAGTACTCCATATAATTAAAAATAATAATAAAATAATTATAAAGACACATTTTGTTGATAACATTGGGAAATTACTACAATATTTAATTATCATATTAAACTTACAAGTTTATATTCAAATAATTTATTTTTTTAATAATTTGAGGTCTCTTTTTTATTACATATATTTAAATTTGTGGTCAAACCTCTTACAAACATTGGACCAGTAATTTGCAAACAGGTCGTAAGTAAATTGTATAAATATTGATTTATAAAAAAAAACATTTAAACTTAAATCTATATAGAGAATCTTAGAACACTTTCAAATTTTCATCTTCCAACAAAAGTTATAATTTAATTGGTTGAATAAAATTGATGAGAGATTATCAGTGATGATAAAATTGATGAGAGATTATCAGTGATGATAGATTCCTGATTAGATAATCCACCAAAGATTCAAATCCCTCAAAAATGCAATGATATCAAATAATAAAGACAAAGTAAGTAAAATCAGTTTTCATACTAATATATGTAACAACAAACAATCTGAATTTGACATAAAACATTCTTAAAAACCAAAAAAATATAATTAAACCAAAACCATTACCTGGTTCAGATGTTAAGACAGATCTGAGAAAACTCTAAAACATGCATCAAAAACTGTCTTAACACGAAAGGCTCTCCTCCGGCCCAAGCAAATGCAGGACCAAAAGAATAGCAAAATACAATCAACAATATCATATTAAAGAGATCAACAAAACCACATGAAAAACTTATTCAACGAGAACATGAAACCTTTAATGCTACATATCACAGCCTTGACCGGATCGTGTGTTCTATGCCTTCATTCTGCACTTATTCAGGCTAAAATGTTAGCCATTTTCTGTATGGAGAAGACTGACGAAAGCAGCAAAACTTCCCCGAATACTTGAAAATGGCAGATTTCAGTGTATGGAGCGTCATGAGAAGCGGAAAGATTTGGAGCCAATTTAACTCCCTCATCCTCTTCACTCACACTCCAATTTAACGAATAGAAAACCGTAAACCCTAACTCATAATCATCTCAACCCTAAATTTTTTAGTAGACTGTGTTTTCTCTCAGTAAAATGCACACCAACAGAAGCAATACACGACATTCATAAGCCTGTGCCCGATCCGGACCACAATAAATTACAGGAATATATAATCCGCATCAAGAAACTAGTAAAAGAATGAAGAGAATCGGAACCCCTTCAAACGATTATGCCCTAACCGAACAAAGGGAGGAAGCTAGCTATATGCGAAGCCTTAAAGCTTAGGGTTGTGCCGGAAGTTTAGGGCTTGATGTTCCCATTTACACTATTTATATTAACATACTTAGTTTAGATAGTAGGGATTATATAAGGCTGAACCACTACTCATGAAACATGGGTCAATGAGTTTGACTCGAAACTACACAGTTGAATCCTCATAGCAATATCATAATTTGACACGCTGTGGAAAAATACCTCCTACTTATCAAGGGATTATATAGTTAAATTATAAAATTAAAAAAATAAAATAAAAAAATTGTTGTCTACATTTGATTATCCTTAGGAAGTGATTTTTTTAGAATTTAGTGTGTATATATATAATTTATTCTTAAAGTACAGTTTCTTTTATTTAGTCTCTAGTTTAGTCATATAGTTTTTGAGAGGGGTGGGAAATTTTGGCACCACTTTAGAGTTTTTTTTGTTCACATTACATTATTATAAGGCATTATTAGTAAGGGAAACCACACCACTAGTCATTAGGTTCAAATTTTGAAAGGAAAGCTTAGTGGAGACCAATAATGAAAAGTCGCAAAGGTGCCAAAAGTTAGTAGCAACTAAGCTTGCATAAGATAAAGAGAGATGAACTTATGAAAAGGTAAACACAATACCTTCAATCACCCTACAAACACATCCAAGCAATGTCTCAAGGGAAATGGACATGTCTCTCTATGTATTCATGTACATATATATATTGCACAATGATAGTGTAGGTGTGGGGGTGTGTGTATGAAAGTATATGTCAAGAAAAGTACTTCATCATAGGAGAAGTTATTCAAGCTTATGTGATGTGTATACCTATGATTGCAACAAAGGTTGTATAATTTACAAAGGATAAATGATATGGATATATGTGCAAAACTAACTTATGTTGTCAATAAATGTATAAAATTGTCCAAAGTCTTACTTTATGTATATGTTCTCTACCACACTATTTTCTATTGCACTACATGGGTTAATTATTTGGCATAATCAAATCCCAAATCAAAACCACCTATGGTAAAAGGAAAATGGAAAAGGGGTGATTTTTTTTTTTTGAAGAAATTAAGATGGCTTATGAGATGCACATGGAAGAAGAAAAGAGGATGAAACAAACCCAAGAAAGATATCATACAATGCTGTGGACATATCTAACTTATCTAGAATGAATCTTACTAGATCATATGTTTGTCCAAATTGATTTTTAATTAGAAATACTAAATTTCACTTGTGTTGATAAGTTGGTTAAAAGTGTGACAAAGCTTTGTACTTTTACCCAGTAGAGAATATAGAAATAAAGGAGACATTCCCTTTAAACAACAAGTGACTAATCCAATGAGTAAGAAAAAAGAATATTTGGAAAAAAAAATAACTAACTTCACTGATGATAGTAAGATCAAATGTATAATTGTGCATACTCCAATAGGAGATCACATTTATTTCACACCAATATCACCAATCCAAATAATAGAGTTAGGAGAGAATTTCACTAGTAGTGCCAACATGATTTAATCTAAAAGAATATCACATGACAATAAGGCATATAAAAGATGCTCCAAGTGATACAAAAAAAAAAATATTCATAAGTAATAGTAGCTACTCAACTAGGAGGAGAAATATAAGGATTGTTAAATCTTATAAGGGATTGAGATCAAGAAAAATAAAATATCAAGAAATAAATTATTAAAAAATAGAAAAAGATAAATTGAGTAAATTACAACAAAATTTGTGAAATGGTCAAATGGACTTGGACTAGTAACTAAAGAAGCTAGAAATTACTTGTGATAACATCTTGGCAATGCTTCATTTTACACCAATTGGTCATGAATTATTGTGGCCCAAAATACTCAAATAGATTCCTTAAAGATCAAATTCTATAGTCCTCAAGAAACTACAACTTTATGATAGATTTAAATGGATTATAGCGACAACTCCAAAATATGCAAAATAAACATATTTAGACGAGTGAACAAAGAATGAGGTTAGTAACACAAATTAAGGAGTTAGTATTGGTAATGAATACATAATTAGCACTATTATCCAAGATTCTCCAAGAAGTGTAAGCTATATTTACTCTAGTAAAACCAACTATCTTTGTGCCTATAGATAGAGTGTATGCAGTAATTTTAGCTATGATGTACAAAGCTCAATATACGCTCGAAATAATTGAGATAATAAGTATCAAAAAATAAAGGTAACCTATAAACATATACTACTATAGACTTCACACAAATGTATAGGAGAACATCTTAAGTATAATGTAATGGTTTCGGCATGAGGAGGATGTTGGTAGGGAAGACAACACTAGTACCTATTGGGTTAAAAACTCAAAGAGGACAACTTCTAGTGGATGTCCATGGTGATAGCCTATAAAGGTGGCAAAGATTGGTAGTAACTAAACTTGAATAATATAAAGAGGGATAAGCTTACCAAAAGTCAAGTATAGTACAATTAATCACCCTACAACACATATAAGAGATATCTCAAGGGAAAAGAGCATGCCTATCTATTTATTCATGTATATATGAATTGTACAATGATAAAATAGGTGTTTGTGTGTGTGAAAAATATATAAATAAAATTAGTTAGTTGTAGGAGAAGCTACCCAAGCATATGTGATGTCTATATCCATGATTGCAATAAATATTATATAATATAAAAATAATAAATGATATGAATATATGTGCAAATATATCTTAGTGTCAATAAATGTATAAAATTGTTTGAAGTCTTACTTTAGGTATATGTTATCAATTTAATTATTTATTATTCTCTTTTATTGTACTACCTTGGGATTAATTATCTAGCCTAATCAATCTAGACCTCAGGTCTACATTTTATTGCCAACAAGATTCCATATTGTTGAGTAAATTATTAGAGAAAAATATTTATTTTTTTCATTTATGATGTTGTGATGTGTAACCTCAAAAATTACATACCCTAACAATTTCATGTTATTCTTTGGTCTTGCTTTGATGCCCATTTCCCTAGTGTGTTTTAGGGATCATTTTAACCTTAGCCTTTTTCCTTCATTAGGTTACTAAATTTTATTATCACATTCTAATTCTTCTTGTCGACTTGAGATCATGTGTTAAATTTTGAGTGATTTCTCTAGTATGTGACTATGATGCACAAATGACTATTTGATGTTGAAACAAAGATTTTGAAAACCTTGTTGCACTTTTAGGAATTTGATGAACTCACAAGCTTGCTAAAACAAAGAACTAAAGAAATTTCTAAGCACACTTCATTGGATTTTCAATGTGTAAAAAACCTTAAGAACAATTTTAACAAAGACATAAAACAAGCCAAAGGTTTGAGAACTTATGTTCGAGAACTTAAAAAAAACACCAATTACACAAAATATTTTTAAAATATTCACAAGATTTATAAACTATATAACTTTACGAAAGGTTCAAGAAAAGTTGAAAATGCTAACAAAGTTAACAACTAAGGCTTTTTATGGATTTTTGCAAATTTTGACACTTGGGGGGGCATTTAGTATATCTCATATTAGTTATAAATAATGAGTAAAATATGACATAAAATGACAATAGGAATGCAAGCACATTTTGACTTATATTTAGAGCACTATATATTTTGGCATTTAGTACACACAAAGAGCTGCATACATAGTAAGATTCAACAAATCATATTATGTAGGTGATGTCTCACAAAATTCTAATTCATGATTTTTTCCTTGATTCTAATCTAATTACTTAGTTCTACAAGAATAAATGGAATTGTCATCTATTAAGGATAAATGTCAAGGTGTAGTTCTTTCAAGCCATGAGATTTTATGTCTTGGTGTAATATTGCAGAATTGCACCTAGGGGCAATTCCACATTTTTTCCTAGCATTTATGACACCTTAGAGCATTAATGAAAAAAATCCGATTTTGACTCCATGCGGACTTGTGGCAAAGCAACAGAAGCCTGACGACACATTTTCCAAAAATCTAGGCTTTGAACGCCTACACGCAATGCTAGCGTCCTGGCGGTTTTCTTAGTTTGAAACAAGGAATTTGGAATCTCGACTCTCTTGGCATGTGTCCTAGCAGTCATATTTCAGACGGAACGGCTCTTTTTTGTACTTGCATGCATTAAAAACACCTTTCTTGCTCTCATTTGGGGTTGGAAGTCATTCATTCAAGCTCTCTTATCACTTTCTCCATCTTTGAGTTCTCTTCATCCTTGATAGTAGCACTCTCACAAGCGAAGCCATGCCAGACTGAGGTCCTTCCAGCAACAACAAATCTCAAACAAGCACTCAACAATGCGTTTGTGTGCTCCGGAGAGGGTCTAGGCTTGTGGGTAACACTCTCTCTCACTTTCCTTTCCTACTTGTTCATTTACTACTTTGTGGTGCGGGTTCTACTCCTAAAGTGGGTTTTTCTTTCACCACACTCTTTGTTTACTTCATTCACACTCCTTTCCAACTTGGTTTTCCATGGACGTGCGAACACCAAAATGGGGGTCTGACTGAGGCAGGCCCCTATACAGCCCCAACCTTTTCCCCTTGTTCTTTTGTGTGTAGGTGTGAAGTAGAACTTGGAGTGAAGAGTTGAATGTCCAATAAAAGGTAAGCTCTCTCCAAGTCCCCTTGTGTTTGTTATAGCTTTTGGCTTCTTGTTTTTTATTTCATTTAGTACATCCTAGATATGAGCTTACAAGTGAAACCTAGTTCCATCCGCTTGAGCTCCTGAGCCCTTTGTTGCTTAGGATGTTAGCGCGCCTTTTAGACAACAGCGCGCCACTCTGGTGTCCTAAAACCATGTTGTCTTTTGGCCAAGATCTCACTCATCTAAGGAAGAAATCTTGAGGTTTCACTCCCTCAGGATCTAAAGTAACTTTCTCTGAAATACAACTTGGGTATACTTCTCTACAGTTTCATTGACTTGCTTATGTTGAGGTGTATAAGGGAAATTTGTTCCCTGGTGATCTCTTGAGAACAAAGAGACCCATGTGCAGCGAATCCCTCTTATATCACATTTTGGTGAACCTGACGTGAAGACGTCAGATCTATTTTCACAATGTTGCATGCTTATGATAATCCCTTCTCTGAAGAAGATTTTGATATGTTGGAAGATGCTCTAGTGACTTCTTAGAAGCACTCTCCCCTATCTGTAAATCTTCTGAACAAACTCCCCCTTCACAAGCTGAGGAATTGGTAAATGTGGTTGTGGTCTCTATGGCTTCTCCGAGCCCTAAGAAACTTGTCATTTACGTGACCCCGGTTGACCCGTCCTCTAGGGAGAACTATTATGTCTGGGATTTCATGTCATAGCAACTCATTAGACTTATATTCGACGTTCATGAAAGCTACGGACTCCACTTCCTATAATGTTGTTGGGCACACATAATATGAGGAGAAATAAATAGAACTTGGATCAACAACCTTGTGTTCCTACATCACAACCCACTCAAGTTCCTACTTCTTTGCCACCTTCTCAACCAAGCCTTCCTTTAGCACCTAAACCTGCGATCAAAGCACCAGGTGATTATGATCTTATCAAGCAACTTCGTGTTACTCTAGCTAAGATCTCACTTTGGGACTTACTTCAGACCACTCTGGTTTACCAAGAGATGCTTCAAGAAGCTTTACAAATGATTCTCTTGCCTACCTCAACTAGACCTATGGATGTTAATGCATTTTTGGCTCATATTCAAGCGGATTCGCTGAATATTACATTCCACCCACAAGAACTCCGACCTCTAGATGTGTAGAACCAAGCAGATCCTTTGATGATTATAATTAATGTTAGTAATATCAGTATTAGGCATACTCTCGTTGACACTGGTTCGGCTCTCAATGTTTATGGTATGGACCTATTACCCAAGATTAAAGTTGATTCATCTTCTTTAGCAGCTTCTTCCTTGTATATTCGCGGGTTTGATAACGTTGGCCACCAAGCTCTAGGTACGATAATACTACCTTTGCAGTTAGGCCCCGTTACCTTGCCTACGTTGTTTTATGTGATGTCAGGCACGTTACTGTACAATCTTCTCTTGGGAAGACCCATGATTCATGCTATGGGTGTTGTGACCTCTACCTTACACCATTCTCTAAATTTTGTCGCAAAAAATCGAGTGGTTACGATTAAAGAGGATCCAGAAGTTGTTCACCTTTGTGAGCTAGTGGCTATCGGTCGTGCTTCAATCGTATCCACTCTCAATAATTGTATTCCATCCTTAATTTTTGATGCTATGTTCTTCATCGATACCCTCTGTGGAAGTTGTTCTTGAAGTGAGTGTCAGTAAAGATGAACCACCTAAAGCAGAGGATCCTAAGTCTCCCCCATCTTCCCCTTCTTCCCTTCATTCAAATTCTTTCCTTGGTGATGATTGGGGCTCCTTGAAATTCTCTGAATTCTTTATCGTAGAATACAAGGCAAGCCCCTCTTGCATAGAATTTCCAAGTACTTTTGACACAAAGATGGACGACACTCCCACTCAGGAAGAGAAGTGTGACCCTGTTTAGGGAACCGCTCCTTCCTCTGCCAAGGAGAGTAATCCCACTCCCGCAAAGGAGGTTAATGTTTGCGAGCCTAATAAAGAAGCTAGGAGTGCTCCTGTAGAGACGTTTGACATACATTGGTGGAATGAACACTCTATGTAGAGTCGCCACCTCCTAAAGTTTTACAAACTTGTTATGGGTTTGGATATGAACTTGCCTCTCGATATGGCTATGGGAAGAAAGGCCTAAGGTATATCAAACAAGGAATTCAAATCCTTATCCAATTTAAGCCACGAAAGCGCTATCTGGGTTTGGGATGCTCTATTGAACGGTCTAAGCAAAAACATTGGTGGAGTGTTAATATGATTTCAACTGAGCCATTGAGCTTGGTCCATCATGAGTTAATAGAGGAAAAGGAGCAGGCTGAGAAAATCCATTTAGATGTCTTTTCTTTGGATGAAGCACTAGAGGAATTCCTAGGTGCCTATTCCCTGTTTCCTTATTTTCATCATAAGAGATGATTCACGTATCGCTTGCATAAACAAGCATAATTTGGAAAATTGGTCTTGAGCATTGATTAAGAAGACCCTCTATCTAGCGTCAGTAATGATGTTCCTGTATCTCATCTCGAAGATCACAGTTCTCTCCTTAAAGGAGATAAGTTACTAAGGTTTCTATGGATCCTAAATCCTTAGAAAAAGTAATTAAGATTGGGAAGTGTCTCTCTTCAGAGGAAGCAAATGAACATTCTGATCTCTTGCATTTTCATCCTGATATCTTCACTTGGATGTATGAGGATATGCCCGGTATTGATGAGTCTATAGTGGTTCACAATATTGTCCTATGTCCCGACGCCAAGTCGGTTAAGCAAAAAATCAGAAAGATCAATCCCAGGTGGTATTGATGGTCAAGACTGAGATAGAGAAACTGTTGAAAGCATGCTTTATTCGTCTGATTGACTACTCCCCTTGGATTTAGAATATAGTTTTTGTTAGTAATCCTAATGGTCATATTCGTATATGTATTGACTTTCGATATCTTAATAAGGCTTCTCTTAAGGATGTTTTTTTGTTGCCTAATATAGTTATGATTGTGGACTCAATTGCAGGCCATGCATTGTTATCATTTACTGATGGCTTCTTGGGTTACAATCAAATTTGTATTGCTTCTCGGGTTACAATCAAATTTGTATTAACCTGCAGGATCAATACAAGACAACCTTCACTACCCCTTGGGGTACCTTCTATTATGTGGTCATGCCCTTCGGGTTAAAGAATATGACAACTTACCAATGGGCAATGACCTTGATATTTCTCGATTTCATCCACAAGATATTAGAAGACTATGTTGATGACATCTTGGCAAAATCGATAACCCGTCAGGATCATGTGAAGAACCTTCGTCTTATCTTCGAAAGGCTTCAAATCTATAAGATGAGACTCAATCCCCATAAGTGTGTCTTTGGTGTGGATGTCGGCAAGTTGTTGGGGTTCATAGTTTCTCACCGTGGAATTAAGGTTGACACAAATAAAATTGATGCCATCATTAGCATGCCTCCACCAAGGAATATCATTGAGTTGCAAAGTTTACAAGGGAAGATTCAGGTGATTCATAGATTTATATCTCAATTGGTTGATCGTACCCTTCCTTTCACCCATTTATTGAAAAAGGATGTTCACTTCAATGGGATGAGGAGTTCTAGAAAGCCTTTGAGTTAATCAAAGCTTATTTGGCCAATCCTCCTATATTGATGTCGGCTATGCAAGATAGACCCTTTTTTCTTTACCTTGCTACGTCACCATATACCTCGGTATCTTTGTTGGCTCAATATGATGATGCAGGGAAAGAGAGAAATCTACTACATTAGTTGCATTCTAGTTGATTACGAAATTCGTTATTCCTCCATGGAGAAACAGTGTCTCACTCTTTTCTTTTCTATGCAGAAGTTGAGACACTATCTTCTCCATGCCGAAACGCATGTCATAGTAAAGACGAATCTCTTAAAGCATTTGTTCTCTAGTGTTGACCTTGCTAGGAGATTAGTGAAATGCGTTGTGTTTCTCTCTGAGTTTGATATAACTTTCATTACTAAGAAGTCAATAAAGTTTCAAGTGGTTGTCGATAAATTGGAAGACACTCCCTCATCTCATTCCTTCCCAAGGTTGGATTTATTCCCTAACGAGAATATTTTCACAATTAATTATGACCTTGAATGGAAAATGTATTTCGGCGCATCAAGGTGTCAGATTGGTTGTGGAGTGGGTGTGGTCTTAATATCCCCTGAAGGTAAACCGATCCCTCTATCCTTTTGATTATATTTTCCTTGCACCAATAACATCATTGAGTACAAAGCTCTTATTGTTGGCTTGCACGCCACAATTGCACTAAGAATCAAACATCTTCGTATACGAGGAAATTTTGAGCTCATTGTGAATCAAATTACAGGGACCTATCAAGCTAAACAAAGTAAGTTGTTCTAGTACCGAGACCTTGCTTTGTCCTTGCTTAATCAACTCTCCTCTTTCACAATAGACGGTGTCCCTAGGAGAGAAAATAGACACACTGATGCCATGGAAAGCACTGCTTCCTTGGTGCCTTTAGAAGAGGATACAAAAGAATACCACTTCATGGTTCAAGTCCTATGAACCCCTATGGTTTCTGATCAACCTGAATCCAAATCCTTTATGTGTTCTTATATAGACTTGGGAGAATGGTTTTCTAGTATCTACAATTATTTAAAGACTAGAAACTTTCCCAATGATGCGACAAAAAATGATCACACTCGTATACAAAATCTTTCAACACATTATGTCATTTTATTCGATGTTTTTTAATCAAAAATCCTATAACGGTTTGCTTCTCAGGTGTCTCACTAAAGCAGAAATACCCCTTGCCCTTAAGGAAGCCCATTCAGGCTCCGGGCGTGGAAACTTTGGTGGTAGATCCCTGGCAAGAAGATTGATACACATGGGGTACTATTGTAAAATGATGGAACAAGATTCCTTTAATTTTGTTAAAAAGTGCCTTCAAAGTCAACAGCACAGTTGTTTTATTCATGCACTTGCTCAAGAGTTACAAAATCAAACCTCTCTTTGGCCATTCACAAAATGGGCGTTGGATATCATTGGAAAAATACCGCCTCCTTCTTCCAAGGGACATACTTTTATTATTACCGCTATGGATTACTTCAAGAAATGGGTTGAAGCTATCCCACTCCGATCTACAAATGTTGAAGCAATCTGTAGCTTTCTTATGAACAACATTATTTCTCATTTTTTAATGCCTACTACACTTGTTTCTGACAATGGTACACCATTCAACAACAAGGAAGTAAAGCAGTTCTTGGAGAAGTCTCATATACAACATATGTTTTCTACACTGTAATATTTGCAATCCAATAGTCAAGAGGGAGCGTCTAATAAGACTCTTGAACTTATTCTTCATAAAATAGTTAATAAACACGGTAAGGATTGGCATATTCAATTAGCGAACACTTTGTGGGCCTATCACACGAGTGTTTGTATGGCAACGAGAACAACGCCTTACAATCTCATGTATGGTTCTGAAGCTATCATTCCTTTAGAGCTAGAAATTTCGTCCTTACGAGTTTACCTTAAAGGGTTAATTGACGATGAAACCTACTGGGTTAACCATTTGCATCAGTTGGAGATGCTCGACGAGCACCGACTATAAGCCCTCGATCATCTTAAAGCTTATCAACAATCATTATTGAGACAATATAATCAAAGTGTGCTTCCTAGGACCTTTAAACTGGGAGACTTGGTTCTCTATCAAAAATAGAGAAATGTAAATGTGTCGCCTAATTAGAGAGGGAAATTCAGTCCTAACAGGTTAGGCCCTTACATTGTGATCTTTGTGTATGGTTCGGGTAACTATGGATTATCATCTATGGATGGGATGCCTCTAAAAAATCTCGTTAATGCGATGCATCTTTGTTGATACTATGCATATTGTTCCCTGTGTCATCTATGTGGTGGTCTCTCCATGAAAGGGTAGTAGCACTATATATTGTGGAATTGTTCATTAACACATTATGATTTTTTTTTGTGTTATGATATGACCACGTGTGTGTGTGTTATACATACATGTGTTTTGCTTTGTTATGTATATGTGCATCTCATTACATCTTTTAAGGAAATTAGATCATCATTGTATTTAATTAACATACAACCATGTTACCATCTAATGTAAACATACATCCATACGAACATATAACATCCATAGCATCAACATACATGAAAGTAAAAAGCATACACATCCAAATAAACAATGTCATAATGTTAGAATTGATATATATATATATATATATATATGTATGCGTGTAAGTATCAAATGTCATGTACATGTATCGAGCCACTAATATAAAAAATGAGTGGTTGCTGAATATATGTCTATTAAAAAGATCTACAAACATGTATGTATCCCTCGCTACAAAAATTATGTACAAAATCATGAGCCCCTATGACTGTGGTGCGTGGTTCCCAAAGCCCTTCGGCTCTGGTGGTTGCACCTGTACTCTTGGGAGAGGCTACATGGTGGTCATGGAACAGGATCGGTGTGAGCATGATACAGACAAAGCTACCTGCATCCCCCTGATCTCTCCCTGTAGGGAGCATATAGTCATCTCCGCCTGTCTCAGCTCCTCTCATAGTTGTTGAACATCTGTCAAGATCACAATTGTTGGCTACCCGTCGAGGTCATCGAGGCAGCTCTAGAGGGCGTCACATGCCTACTCAACGACGTCGTCCCTCCTCACTGCCGCATCTCGCTCGTCGAGCGTCATTCACAGCTCCACCGACAAGTAGTCACCTTGTCCTTGAATAGTAGTAAGCTCTGCAGTCAGTTGAACGATCTTCGCACCCGGATCCTCATAGGAAATCCTCAAGCGTCCTACCAGCTCAAAAGTAGGGGCATGTCATCCTGCAAAAACTAGTCAAAAAGCCTCGAGGACCGTCCCCTGGATTGGCACATCAGGGGCTACCTCTAAAATACACTGAGCCATCAACCCAATCCATCCCTATGCATCCTCTGCAACCATAGAGAAAGAAAGAGAAATCAATATCACATGACATATATATGTAATCATAAATGGAAAAACTAAAAGAACTGAAACATAAACAATGTACTATGTATACCTGGGTTCCCTGGCTGCCATGTAGGGTTAGGGTGAGGAGTGTTACTGGGAGCCATGCCACCGGCATCAGTGGTTGCTCTCGGTGACGCCAAGGTTGTTGCCGCTATAACGGTAGGAGTTGGTGGTGCTGACGAGAAAAGGGCAGTCGCTGGGGGATCTGACCTCCTCCATCACCTTAGTCTCTTAGGTGTCACCTCCTCCTCATGCGTCCTCTCCTCCTCCTCGCCCACCTACTGGCGCCTCCTCCATTTGTCCTACAAAGGCTAGGGTGGCAAGTCCCCCTGTAGACCAGAATCCCCTCTCGGGGCACCCTTGCCAAACACAGGAGCAGGACAGTGCCTCTCCCACCACCATGTAAAATTTGCAGCCACCCCAACATTATCTGCTGCTGCTATGGGTGGAAAATCGTAATCAGGCTCATCATCATTGGAAAGAACAAAATCGGTGATGGTGGGGTGAGGGCAATCCCTGACTCTCGCTGCGCTCTATAGGCCCTAGTATGTGGGAACATCCAATGGAATCATCTAAGGATGGCCATGATGTCGCATGACTCAACTTCAATAGTATGGCACTATAATATAGTCATGATGACGTACCCAAAAATGGTCCTACTGTAGGTTCCTCATATGCCTTTTATCATCCACCCATCTGAAAAATCAGTAGGGTCTCCATCAGACCCCATATATATATATATATATATATGGTCCTACTGCAGGTTCCTCAGATGCCTTCTATCATCCACCCATCTGAAAAATTAGTAGGGTCTCCATCAGACCCCATCCATACACACACACACACACACACACACATATATATATGTATACACATGTACATATATATGTATACATATATATATAGATATATATACATATGTACACACACACACACACACACATATATATATATATATATCTACACACACACACATATATATATACCTATGTATATAAATAGTTTAATTATTATTTGCATTTGTTTTTTAGTTTTACTAAAAGTAGGTTATCAAGAGGAAATATTAGGTTGATTAGCATGTCAATAAAAAATAGTAATTTAAAAAAAAAAAATGGTGCACTAGATAAAAGAATCTATATTGTCACACCCCACCCTAGATTTCCAAAATTACTTTAAACTTTGTGGTAATCAATGTGATGAATCATGGGACTTTGAAACTTTGAGAATAGTTCATGTTATAATGAGATCATGCAATGTTATGTTTTGTAATTCTATGGAGTAATGACAGTTATTTGATGCTATAATGTCTCCAGACTAACTACAATTGTTTTCTAGAGTGATAATGTAGGAGTGATCCAAGTGCCCCAAAGAGGAGGGGGAGTATCATTTAGGAGAAGGGTGACACTGTGGATTCTCTGGTTATGTCATTTGAGCTAACATCGGTCTAGCATTGTTCCAATACCCTAGTAAGTCTATGGTAAGTTTCTAACAAGTTTAGAGGTTATTTGATGCTATAATGTCTCCAGACTAACTACAATTGTTTTCTAGAGTGATAATGTAGGAGTGATCCAAGTGCCCCAAAGAGGAGGGGGAGTATCATTTAGGAGAAGGGTGACACTGTGGATTCTCTGGTTATGTCATTTGAGCTAACATCGGTCTAGCATTGTTCCAATACCCTAGTAAGTCTATGGTAAGTTTCTAACAAGTTTAGAGGTAAGCCTACCTGAGTCAGCTTGTGTTATTCGCTTTGGTTATGAATGGTTGTTTTAGGGTTTATTAGCCTTCTTGTTTCTACATATATATAAGAGTGAATATACATATGAATATGTTCTTGCAAGAAAAGCCAACATATGTATAAACCAACACATGGGCGCAGATGCATATTCATATCTATATTCACGTTATTCAATAAACGTAATGGTGTGATAAATTTTTTTGGCATAGTGGCTCCGTAACGACATATTGACCAATGTCATATATCATACCATAATATTCTAATATTGGTTGATTATTATTATCTTTACATCAATTATTTAATAGTTGAGTCAGCTCACAAATCCATGGGATTGAATATATGGCTCAACTCATGTGTTGAGGAGCATATGTATATTAATATATTTAAAAGGAAATTTGATTACAAACATTTATGC